>JARPRG010000306.1:335684-364702 GCA_031001745.1 Hartigia nigra
TATTGTTATGAATTTTGGCGATAATAAGTAAGAATGGATCAAGGCGGAACTCCAACCGACTGAAGCTCCTCCCGAATTGGACCTTTGAGACGACTCACCCTGTATAAGAGCCGTAAATCTTTTCCGAAGATGATCGATTCGGAAATTGGCTTTATCGTTTTATCATTAAATACCGGAAAAGAAGTAAGTAATACGCTCGATATCACCCATCGGCTTTCGAAACTTTTAGTATAATATATACTTGATTGATCCACTCACCATTAGCTAACGGATAATGTATTGTGAATTCCATGAATTCCTCTTATAGTACAATACTCCTTTCGTACAATTATGATAATTGTATTAAGATTATATTTTCTATATACATAATACATGTATATCGCTACAGAATTAATCGTGTCAACAGCTGTCGTTAATTGTTGCTGTCTGGTACTGCTCGACGATATTTTGGTCAAAGCTTTTTTTTTTTCGCATAAGCACTTGGAGGGTATAATAAAATATGAAAAAACATGAGCGCGGTCGAAAAATTACCGGCTTAATTATCACGAGTAACTTTTTTGTTTAAGTTATAATGAAAACATGTTTTTGCTGTAGAGGATAAAAAGGGCGTAATACGAATCATAAAAAAAGCCGAAAGCGCAAAAGCTCTCCGGGAAATTTTAAAGCGTAAGCCTCGGACCCAGCGGACAAAAGTTTGTTCGATACCGCGAATGCATTCTATTATATTTTTTTCTTTTTTGGATTTTCAACATTTAAAAAATGCTGATATTTTAGAAAAAAAAAAGATTATCCAGCTCGTACACTTTTTTCTGCAACGATCCAGGATTCAGGTAACATTAAATGTCTTTTATGGGCGTACTGATTTATCCTCTTGAATGGAGGGGTTGTGTGTTTTCGGCTATATCAATAGACAGAATGCTTGGCTATAAAGGTGGGTACACATTGAATACGCTCGATAATTTGACCCGGGCTTTTATTCCGTCGCGTTATATTAGTTTTCACGGTTGAATGCTCTCTTTGTGCGCGCATCGGTTACTCCGCGGCAAGTCTCGTGGAATGACCATATATCCTGTGTCGTGCATAATTCCCAAAAAATTGAAAACAAAAAATAAGAAGAAAAAACATCCTTAGGATGAATTCGCGTCACTGATAATTCTTCATAAAAGACACGTGGAAAGTGACTGGCGTACTAGCACGAATGACGATAGACGTATGAAAAAAAAAAGAAAAATAAACAAGTCCGTTACTACTCTTGTGAAAAAGCGAATGGACCAATATGCGACCATGGCCATTTTCTACGTTAAAACAAAACAACGGTGATTTAGAATAACGATTAGATTGTGAAATACACGTTTCTGTTCTCCCTTTCAATTAGCCTTTTTTTCAAGGAATCTCAAAGATTGCAATAAGCCCACTGACAACACCGTGTGTCCTCGATGACGCACCAAAGAACGCGTGTAAAAGACAATTTCAAAGTCGATGACGCGACATCGCCAATTATTCTTTTTCTTCTATTTGTTTTCATCTTCCTCGATTCTACGTACAATAACATAGTACACGCTTGCGTGTATTTCTCTCGCTCGTCCGAATTTTAGCTCCGACGGATTTCGAGCTCGAAATGGCTGTGTAACAAATATAATTACTTGCAGGTAGCAGAGCAGCATTACTATTTTATATAACGATGATAATAATAATAATAGCAACTTAGCAGATCGAAAAGCCCCGCTTGTACTTTGTACCTGTTTTCTTTATTTATAACTTGTACGACAAAGTGCAGGTGATTACTTGTATGTAATTGTATACATGCTGATACACACGCATATAGCATTGTTATACGCTCGCGTATATATGCATAATTTACGATACGCGTACTCCAGATATTATCAGTAATTCAGTTCTAATAAAATATTAAAATGGCTTCGAATCGTTAAACGGATTTATAACCTTACGCTCTAGTGGACCTCGTGCACGCGTCGAGTACGATGTACCTAACCGTTATTTAAGTGCTAAATTGAATATTCATCTAAAATTGCTTTGTTTTTTTCCTTTCGAATCTCGTCTATCAACGCCATCTCGTAGCTATTCCTTTGCCCCACTTTCCTTCCGTTAACCGTCGTCTACGGTAATTTTCTCCTATTCACGAATCCATATAACGTATCTCTAAGAAGAAGTCTTCGTTCTGCGAGACGCTCACGCGTAAAGTATCTTTTTCATTATGACACTCGTTGACTTTAATCGATCCGAATTTATAAGAAACACTTAAATACAGGACATCAGCGTAAACCCTCAAATACAGAAAGACTCGTTTTACAATCACTTGTCCTCTCTCTCTCTCTCTTACTCGTAACAAATATTTATCGATTATACAATATTTACTCCGTTCTCGACGTACAAAAATTCGTAATCGTAAAAAATCGTGTAAATTCATATGCGCGATCGTAACACTGGAATTGTAAAATTCTTTCTAAGGATATACAATAATATATATGTATAATGATAAATCGCGATACGACGGGCGTACCAAACATTCGTTACACGTCGTTATAACTAGATGCGAGATTGGTTATAATAGTAAATAACAATTCGCAGATAATTATACTGGCAATTTGTATTTTTTTTTTTAAGGAATTTTAAATCCGCGCCGTCTATCCTGATGACAATTAACATAGGATCACCTATAATCGAAGCGTATTCAAAGTGGGTTTCTCTCTCTTTCTCTCTCTCTCATTTTGGATTAAAAAATACGGCGGGAATGATTTTTGTGCAGCGGCTGTGCTAATCTCATCCTTCTCAAACCCCAGTTTTATCTAACCTATATATAAACACGCGTTCCCTAACCTCACTTACAATTCTAAACCGCTCATTTTTCACATTCATTTTGTTACCTTACTCTCCTCATATTTTAGCAATCGAATTAAGCGTCTCCCCCCCCCCCCCCTCCACATTCTGGCTTATCTTTACCTCTTCGTATTGTCCTTTTCAGCGAAGAAGCTCGACCGGTCATTGTCATCATCCTTGTCCTCATAATGATTCTCGACGTGGGACGCGACTCACGAATATTCGTGAATACTATTCAAGTAGTACAATGGCGACGACAATGAATGAGGACGTCAATGAAATTCTCCATGTTAAAAGGATTAAGAAAAATTTCCCTAGAAATTTCCCAGAATCATTGTAATCGTCCATTAAGATTATTCTGAAAATTTTTATCGACAAAAGTACAATTCTTATGCCGATTGAAAATCCAGGATTCACGTTATCGTGACGGATCGTTAGGAAATCCTATTGCATAAGACACCCTGAAAATTCTAATCGAAAATATCAGAGCGAACTTCACGTTGCTCGTAGTACATATTTTGGTCTTGTCCCTCTCAGTCTTCAGATTTTACAGGACGTGTAAATTTTCGCAGCTTTTCGACTTACTGTCGCGCGTCCATACCTTGTCTAATAAGTTTCGGACCCTTAAGCTTGCACTTGTTCCCTTTCCGCGATACTTCTTCGGCGAGTTGTTCTCTGAGCATGAACCTTGTGGTGATCGGCTACAGTTCTTCCGTGATCTTTTGCGCGAAGCGTCGCGCGTCCTGTCGGTATTCTCAAACTTTAGCCGTATCTGCGTCAGCAGTCCCACCAGGAGTTCATCGACGTTGTGATTGATGCCCACCGAGGTCTCAATGAACTTGCAATTGTATAAAGTCGCCATTGACTTCCCCTCTGCAACAGGTGGGTTACACATGTCTTTTTTATTTTCGGATTAGAAGAACACGTGTGCTGCTGGACACTATTAAAGATCTGTGAGCGCTGGAGCGCTCTAAAAGCAATTATATTACCATGCTGTACAATTGTACTTAAAAATTCAATGATTATGATCATCTAGTAAAATCATGTATCGATCAGCCATTATTTAGTAACGTTTCTCTAAAGCAACCAATCACAGCCAGTTTTAGCAGTAGCAAGTGCGATTAATGGATTCCACGGAATCAGTCGCTGTGATTGGCAATTCTGTTAGAACCAATGAATAGGAAAGTCAATTTATTTTCTTCGATTGACTTTTCCTTTATTTCATAAATTATCCTTCGAAATATTCTATCTCAACTTCATCATGTACAAACAGAAAAGAAAACATATAAATACTTGATCAACTCATTTTATAAATTAGTTAAGTTCCTTGATCTCTCGAAAATATGAAAAATTTTGTGATACTTATACGTTAAAGTACAGAATACAGCATTGTAATATACAAATGTTACAATTTCATCAATTCTCTTCCTACAAATTAATTTATAACGCCTTTATCGCATAAATAGTTATAACCTGTCCTCCCTGCGTAAATCACATTTAATATCTTCACCTATCTCTGTCTACCTCCAAGCTTAATTCCCAAGCCAAATTCTCCAAGTCAAATTCCTTGATCTCTCGAAAACATGAAAAATTCTTTGATATTTATACGTGAAAGTACAGGATACAGCTTTGTAATATACAAATGTTACAATTTCATCAATCCTGTTCATACAAATTAATTTATAACGCCTTTATCGCATAAATAGTTATAATCTGTCGTCCCTGCGTAAATCACATTTAATATCTTCACCTATCTCTGTGTACCTCCAAGCTTTTTTGTAAACTGTCAGATTGACTGCACGCCGTTAATTCGGTCACGAAGCGGCATGTTCACATTCGATGACCGCCGACACCGACAGCCAATACGCAATGCGGAAAAGCGACAACAATGCTATATCTCGATTGTTGATAAAAAATCACATGGATTTTTTTTACTAAAGGAAGGATTTTATTATTTTACCAGTCGTCCTGTGCCTTTTTAATTCGAACTTCATTCGAATTGTTACGTGAAATATTGTCTGATGTCAATAATTGAGGCTCGCGCGCAAAACCTAAAATCAGGTTAATTTTTCGTGGTATTCAGGATCGAACGATTCTAAAGAATGGCGAGAAATTATTATCCGTGAATAAATGTTTTATGTATATTTTTAATGAGGACTTACCTTCGATTGAGACTGATCGACTTCGAACGAGGTCAACCTTATTCCCAACGAGAATTACGGCTCTGGTGGATACGTAGTCACTGTTCCAGAGTGTCTTCAGGGCAACTTCAGCAACCGTCACAGATGTTTCGTCTGTCGTCGAATATACGACGCAGTAACCATGAGGCTCGTACGAGGCTATAAAGTTTTCCGGCTGCAAACAAAAAACAGACACACCTCAAATCCGAGGTACGTGCGAATGTACCATCTGAGAGAAATGGGATGACACGTATGAAGAAGGATTGGGTAAAGCTGAAAACGTACAGAAACAGAATGAAAACCGTACAACTGAATGTTTCAAATTTTCTATATAAAGGGTGTCCCAAAATTCACGCAACAAGTAATTTTGATAAAAAAAAAAACACAGGTTTATAATTAAAAATTGTACATTTTTGTATTGATTCATAAAGTATACAGTATAGGGTTATGTATGGAATAGCGTATCAGGTTTTGCATAAATGTGGCTGAATTTCGTTGATACAGCGCTCAATTTCCTTCTTCAAGGCGTGGGTGGTCGTGGGCTTGCTGGCATAAACCTTAGACTTCAAAACACCCCAAAGAAAAAAGCCCAACGGCGTTAAATCCCTTGATCTGGACGGCCAATTCTGATCACCAAAACAAGAAATTACTGTAGCTGCCAAACCTTCATTATTTTTAAAATATTGCTCAACAATGAGAAACGCGTTGTTCTTTTGTGTAGAGCTCAATTTTTAATAAACCTGCACTGTCAGGTATCACGCTATCTCTTTTTTTGGTTGATAACACTTAACCGCACAAATTGCACAAAATTGAAATCTTGCGTGAATTTTGGGACATCCTTTACAAAATATACATATACATATACATATATATATATATATATATATATATAAGATTATAATATAAAATATAAATAAGATAAGAAATAACCTATTATATATATATAATTGATAGATTTTATAGAATATATAGATATTATAAAATATCTTTTATATAAATTGTTGTACCTCGTCGCAATAACTTGTAAGACAGTTACTGTCAAATTTCATCGAATGACAAATAAAACAAAGAGAAAAATCTCGTAGAGTTTTATCAGATAGTACTCGTGTTCTATTTCCTGATTTTCTCCTTTTCTTAGGCTACCTCAGTATCCTGTTACTTGGATGTCGAATGGCACGTCACAATGAGTTATCGAATTCTCTTGATAGAGGATAGAGCTCCCTCTATCCCTCTTATCCTGGAAAGTTCACTAACAGAAGAGCCGAATGGTGGATGCTGCTAATCGAGCGTCCTTCCGCTAATCCGCAACGGAGGCTCGTAGCTCGGTGCACTTCCGTCAGATGAGCTCTTTCGCTAACTTCCTGTTCATGCCACTTTGTGTTTTCGCCGCCGTACGCCACTTTCACGTTTCCCGATACCTGACTTTTCTATCCCTTTTATTAGATAAATTCCTGCTTGGTGCATCTGTCCAGTACAAACTTTAAAAAGTTTCTTCGATTTTACTGTTTTTATCGACTTTTCCGTGTTTCACCGTAGGCTGGGATGGTCGCTATTTTGATACGTTATTTCGTATGCTATTCGAAACTGTTGGAATTTAGCACGTTCGTTTGATATCTATAACCAACTTCAGCAGTCTTTACTGACGCTGTATATGAATATGCATATTAATTAATCTTATTCTATATATACCATTGAATATGAATAATATGTATGAGTTTTGTAATTCTATATATGAGAATTTGACAAGGGAATGTAATTAATATCACTTCGGGATATCCTGCAGAGCCTTACAGGGTTAATACCTCATGTAGATTTTAATAACTCCGATCCAATGTTCATCGAGGACGAATACCAAAAGGTTTAAGGATTCCAGAACGAATATTACCATTAAGATATTTCCTGAAACATCTCGATACAGAAACCAATAGGTTATAACGGAAGAGTGGACGACGAAAAAGAGACGACAAAACGCATCGGCACTTCCGGTTGAGTAATTCACTTTGACAAATTACACAGTCCGTCGGAGATTACTTTTTCTTTTTAATTAATATTTTAGTTAATTATTTTAATTAAAGGAATTCTCTGCCGAGTGCATCGCGACAAGACTTTGAAAACGGGTCTCGAAAGTCTTTTCATTGACTCAATCCTACCGGAAGTATGTTTCTCTGATGAATCACGTGTACCACAGTATACTAACTATTCAAGCAAAGTAAATAAGATGTAATCTTAGTGACTGCATCTCATATAATGCATCGTAAATTACTGTAGTAGAAAGACAGAAATTCCTATCTCTGCTTTTACCATAATATACATAAAGTTACCTGTTGGAAGGTATACAATGCGTTACCCTTGCAGTCACTACCCTAAAGCAAACTCCTAGATACAGTAATAGTACGGAAAGGAATAATTGTACTGTAACGCTGCATAACTAGAGGATTGAGGTAGAAGAGTATGCTTAGAAATTGTCTATACTGTTTTCACGCGAAGCATGGAATAAATTGGAGAAGCTGTAGGTTACACTGTGGGAGCCTAGTCGGTTTACTGAATAAACTGTATAGTATAATAGATAAACCTCCAAGAAACAAAGATCTAGTACACTCCCTATAAAAGAAGGAAGGATCAAGCAAATAAAAAGGTGCGGTCAGGATTTAGCCTTGGAATGGATACTAGATTGGATATACTGATTGCACGCCTTAAAAAATCCAATATAAAAGATCCCTCGTCGTTCCTCAAGAAAATTAACTTCCCGTTATATTATTATTTCGAGGAAGAATCGATATTCACGCTAAAGATTTACCAAGAATTATCTGCCTGATTTCCCATACCTTTACAAGGTCCAGGATCAGCCAGTTTCCGCAGCTAATTAGCGTAGCACGTAATAACAGCCAGGGTTACGCTACTCGGCTTTTACAAACGTGGTAATTATTATTACGTTGGTAACGAGCCACCCGATGAAATAATTTCCCTTACTTTTATTAACCAATATTCAACCATTAAATTTGCATTTTGTATTATAGACACAATTGGGTCAGATTTTTAAGTTTTTATCCCATTACTTCGCGACAACTTTCACGCTACTGTTTTTTTTTTCCATTATAAACCAAGACCATATAAGAGCCAAACTGACCTCCAATTATTTTGATAGTGTGTCTACCAACCATACGTACTTGACTGGCAGATTGATTGGTAACCTTGCAGTATGAAATATGCACACGCGCTACTCGTGAATGATAACGTACAAGTTTCTGGCATCTTAATATCCTGACGTCCTAGCGTCTAGTCGTTTTAGCTTTGTGCTCCTAGGGTATTGCTAACCTAACTGCATGTACGAAAGGGGTTATGTAGGACGTATTTACGGAATGCGAGGGTGGCTTGACGGCAGCTTACAAGGCAGTTGCGATCAAATATAGTCGTAAAATATTAAATATCCACCCTAACGTTTGGACAGGTTATTTGCTAGGGAATAATGACCCTATAAGAAATGCTCTATGATATTACCCTTGGTAGATAACAATAATATAGACAATTGATCAATGCCTATGCAATACAATACCAAAGATATGTATCAGGTAAAATGTTCATATTTAAACAATTAATAGTATATTGATTACAGTAATTTTTGCATAATGGGGTAACCTGAAATGATGAATATTCGAGTAGACTTTTCCGTAAATATCACTATACGTATATGGAGAGCCTGAATTTTCCCTAGACAGGATTACGGTAGATACGGCTGCCCAGGGAGCCACTGTTCGAATAACAAGATGAGAAACTTGGTATAAACCACAGCTGACAGGATGCGTTGTAAGATAACCCAGTAGATAGAGGAAGGGAAAATGGCGGAAGCGAATAATATAGCACAGGCTGGGACAGCAAGAGAGTAGAGTTTAGGAAGGATGGTGGGAGTCGACGTTCAAGAATTGATATATTAGAACGTCCTTACCTAGCGGTGTGAAGTTAACCCCATATCGTTTCTCGTATCCAAGTGAGAAACTTTACGAACAGATGAAACTTTAATGTAAATCTATTTGTCATGAGACCCAGTTAAACCTGTAGACATGTTGAATTCATATTTCATAAGGTAATACATGCACTTCGGTATATATATATATATAGGTCACGTAAAGTCATATTGTGCAATGAGGTTGCTTCACTGTTTGATACCGTGGGACTATATATTTATCTAGTCTCCCTGTTTCTTCTATGTGTATCAACTGTAAAACCAGCCTATATGTTATGGACTCTGTTGAAATATTGAAAAAAAGGGGTTGATCGTTTTACGCTCGAGTAGACCCCATGGCTCAATAGCCGCCGATGCTTGGATGCCTTGTTGCTGACTCAGAAACGCTTGGTTGAACTTTGTAAGACCTCTTTCGCGTGATACTTTCACCCTGTACACAGGGTATATTCTTTGCATCCCCTTATAACTGTAACTAGAAGTCGATCTTGCTTGCTATACATTATACCATATACATAAGCATCATATACAAAAGTATGGTGTATGATAAATGACGTAGTCACACTTGTCTGTTAAACACCTTTAAAAAGTTTGTACTCATGGAAAATAACCAGGGATGACTTTTCGCATAAAGTGAACGCGGGAAAACATGGGACGTGAAAAATACAGAATAAATTTTTATGCCAACCGATATAATCAGTTTCACTGTACACTGCATATGCAGTTGCACTGTTGTAATCAATGGTTGGTGGAGCGGGGAGTTTTCCTGGTGATAATTCAGAAAAATTGCGCTACTCGATACGAAATCTAGTTATTTTTTGTTTCATTCAATTTGAACGCAACCGCATTTTTTCAAGTAAAAATCAACACGGAAACACGTATGAATCAGTAGTCGACGGCTCTCTTCTGCCATGCAATGCAAATTCTAACACGGCCAAAGGAAACTGGCAATTCCGATGGTTTGTCATTTTAATTCGGTGAGATATGTGCTTTTCATTGGCACCGCCACCGGCTGCCAATTAATGGAAAGTAATGAGTGTCGCATGGATTTCATTTTTATTTTTGATTCCCCTGAGACCGTGACTGTATCGTGAAAACGTATAGCGTCGTAAAAAACGTCATAGGCCATTGTAAATATAATTACTACTGCAACAAATAAAATCACCCTCCCACAATTATACCCAGAATCAATGATTTTAGGATTGTTTCGCAAGATTCGAGCGTTAGGCGAATAATACTTTTCATACAGCACCGTCGCACTAGCCGTGTAGCTAACCTAACGGCACCTAAGCGTAACCCTTGTATACGAAGTAAAGATAGTAAATGGCTCCCTATGGGGTTCTTAGAAGGGCTATACTGGTAAGAGGGAGAATCACCACTGCTTAGTTGGTCGCAACGTTACGGGGAATTGCATAATCACGGGAAGCCAGCTGGCTGAGAACTTTGTTTACGAGAAAACGAGAGATTAAGAGATAAGAGCTTACACCCTCCCCCGTTTCCTCCATGCTTGACACTGATTACACATTATTGGCATCAGCTTTCCCAACCAAGATCTTTCTATTATGTCCCGAGGATTGACTTACCATTCCTGAGGGTAATTCAAGTTTCACAGGAAGACATTTCATGGTTATGATTATTATACGTATTTACGACACTGTGATATACCATATTCTCCCATTCGCACTCTTATCCTCTTCCAATTTTACTATTTCTTGTTCAACGATGGCCTAGTTGATCCGAAAGAGTATTTGCAGATTATATGGATGAGCCTATTATACGTAATACGTATGATGCATTCTATTAAGCTCTGTTAAATACTCGGTACATACAGTGCAGTGCTGCACCTGATATCACTACGTAAACATTACCTCTAATGTGGGTTTAGATCGTGCTAAATAATTGTAAAATTGTAACATCTTGCTCCATTAGAGAACTAATCAAATGTTACGTTGTTATTGCTCGCACTACGTGAAACGTTTGCAGCCTCTGAACATTAGTCAGGATGATATTGGTAGTTACGTGAAACGAGATGGGAAATTGTACTTGTATTTTTATATGCGATTTATTGCCAATGCATTTTTCAGCATTGTTCTTGGATGATCGATATAAAAGCGTTTTAATTACTTGATACACAATGCTACTTTAGGAAATGTAATTCTAAGTCTGAAAAGAATTTTATTCATGGCGTCAATGTGCCTGAGAGAGATACACTGTCGTTCCGATAAGGTTTTAGTTTAAGATGGCCTTTTTTATCGAGGAAACAAACGAAGAGCTTTTGACTTACGCTTGAAAAGACAGCACAGCGAAGTTTCTTTTGTTCCTTCGGAAGTCGCAGCGGAATTGTCCAGCCAGTTTGAAGGGGGACGTTACGTAGAATTTTTATCTTTCATTTAATTCCTTTTTTTCCTCTCTTGAGAATTCAGTCATTCCGGCGAGGGTAATTAATTACAAGTATAATTACGTTGGGAAATTTTTGCGGCATTGCCGAATAATTATTGCCTGGCTATGGAACTGCGTGAGAATTTGTTTAAAGTGTGTCACGAGTGATAAGGAGTTTTTATATCAGTTATTTGATAGGGCAATAAAGGTCAAAGGAATAAGAGAAACCTTTAGAGGAGTGTATTACGTGAACGTAAGATAGGTCAATGCCGAGGACACTTGGTATATTTTTTAAATTAAAATTCTTCGCGTTATCTTTAATCTATTAGTATTGATCATCGCTGCGAGTATTATCGGGAATGACTCAACTTTAATGAGAGTTTAACGGATTTTTTTGGTCACTCCTCTTATCTGTGAATAACGTTAAGATCTCGTTCTTCCCTTATGAAAATAATTCTTAATCAAGAGAATGCTTTTTGAGCACACTTAAAAACTGAGGCTTAAGATAAATCTTAGGGTGTCATATGAAAATATTTTGGTATTGGGTGTTTCACTTTGAGTTTACGCGTTGACTGCTATCAAAGTTTTAGAGAAATTTCATTCTTCGTAGAGGGAAGCACTTGTATTGAAATTTAAAAAAATTTTTGTTTATTTCAAAAAATTCTAATAACAAAATTCCACTTTATTCCTTATGCTACTATTATAAGGACCGTGTCTAGTTATTTTATCTAAATTTTTCACCATCTACTATGTATACCACGAATTTTCTGGAAAATTCGTCCAGGACAAACGATTCCTTCGAGACAAAACCCTCTCGTATCCATAAAAATCCAACATATATTTCCCTTATACACATATCGTCCCGAAGCACGTGATATTTTCTCCTAGTCAGGATTTTCCGCCAGTAGTCATCTAGAAGGACTTAAGTCGTTTCGAAAATTTACCGCTGTCCACTTTTTCCAAAAATTCTACGTCACTAAAGTGTCTCGCGTGTATACGTGAGTCTTGAAGATTGATCATTAATCTGAAATTAGACGTGAAACTCAAAAGTATAGTACATCCTGCTGAAAGTCTCGCACAATGATTCATAACTGCAGGCATTAATCTCAGGCATATCATTGCTAATACTGACTGTCTGTATATCTGGCATTTCACTGATGATATACGGTTGCGTTTCGGATCCGCAACAATTACCCTTGGTATTCTTGGTAATTAACGAGCGATAACGAGCGGCGAATAGACGCTCGAGTTTAACGTGCTGTTTACGGCTGCACTTCACCCGTATCGTTTCCATGCTTCTCGCACTGCTTGATAGTCATTGGCGATTTCATGAAAATTTCATGAAGGCAAATTCGCGTGTATTTACATTGCCTATGTCAAAGACCAACTAGTTTTTTAAACGGGTAATCTTAGCATGGATGGTTTCATATTGTAGGACCGAATGTGTGTGCGTGAACGTATGAATATGTGGGTGCGTGTGTGTGTGGATGGATTTATATATTTATTTGACGGCGAGGACAAGCGAGTCGGTCAGCCGAATACGAACAGATAAGACGATCACAAATATAGAGTTACACACGGATCACACTTCTCACTCTTTTCAACCTACCACCTACCAATCCCACAATATAAATAAAATCCAATATGACGGACAGGCTGACGCAACGAAACGATGCGTATGGAATTTTGAGAATAGAATATACGAAAAAAAGTTGGAATTAAAAAAAAAAGATCGAATTTAACGTTTCTATGTACGGCCGTGGAAAAAACTCGTGCATTCTAAAGCTACGTAAAAGCCCTACTTAATGGAAACGACAATACATGGTATATACGTGTTTTTAAGGTTGTCTGCCAAAAGAAACAAATATATACGCACAAAGTTAAAAGTTCTTCCTTATCTTTTTTTTTTACCCACTGAGAGATACTACAAATATACAGTAGTACAACCATACTTAATGCTTCTTTAATTCTGTTTCTAACTTTTTCCTTCTATACGCCATGGAATACTCTATTATTCAAAGCTGCGCGCTGAACTTTACAAACCGAGTGGAAATGCGCCAGGACGATGACGGATCTCTTTGAAATGTTTCAACCGAGAAAAACAAACTGAAAATTCACCTTTGACTCTTTGACGTTTTCTGAGTTTGCCTTTAAAATTATCCATTAAATTTGCTTCCTTAATGACCTAAATACATAACATGAATAAAATCTTTAACACATAGCAAAATATTATATATACAACACCCCTGTCCTTCTTTTCCCATTATATGTTAAACTTTTCAAATTGAAACATTCATAATTTTTAATAACTCTCGTATCAAGAAATAACGCGTGAAACGTCCTGAAAATTATTTTTTAATTATTCCTCATCATGCTATATCCGTATATACACATAAACGAATAAAAGTGGGTATAATCATCTAAAAAGGGTTTAACACAATGAAAATTGCGTGATACGATTAAAGCACGTTGCTTTGTATTTCAGGCGATTGCCGTAGACGTCGCTGTTGTCACAGCAGACACAGTCATTATTGCTTTATCTATTTTTTGCCTCCCTTCGTAGCACTGTGTTCGTACTGGCAGATGGGGGGAGGGATGGATCTGAAATGGTCGTATTCGAAATGACGGAACAAATGAGACAAATGAAGTGGGCCATTCAAGCGCAAATAGACCTCACACTCTCTTCAAGCGATTCTTAAGACCCTTTCGCAAGTATGGCTGCACGTGGTCGAAAGCCTCAGGTTATCGACCACTTGACAAGCCCGTCTTCCTTAATATATAGTCCCTTTCATCCTATTCTGGCTCCATGCGATCCCAGTCCCACCTCATCCCTTAGCCCCAATCCTGATCCGTTTTGCTAACCCTTTTGTGGAGTTCAGGATGTGTTGGGTGAGACACTGGAAAATCTCGAGGAATGTGCAAAGTGCCTGGAACCTAGCCCATAAAAGGAACTGCGATTATTTACGGACGGGTTGAACTGCCAAAAACACGGAGTTGGGAAATGGAATATTTTAAATTCCAAGGGAAATGAATTTCTAGGAGGTGAAGGTACCCGGGACAGCTTTTATCGTTCTATCTCGTTACGTAAGACTACCCTCAACGCACTTTCTTCACGAAACGACATTCGAGAATGTTCTTAGGGTTCAACAAAACATTTTATTTGCTTCTTACGTGGTAAATTTGGAGTACTTCTAGAACCCTCATGTTTTCTTAAAAACATTTTAGTTATCGTATTACGTCTCGTGTTCTAAATCTTGGCGCGTCTTTCCTATCTCTTTTGACCGTTCCCCTTTATAACCTTTATTTTCATTTTCTTTTTTTGCCCATCACGGATATATCCCGCGCTGTATACTTTTGATAGCCATCTTCAAGACAAGCTAACCATATACCACAGTATATACGTGGACCACTCATGCCGCCTCGACGGAAATACACGAAGCCACACGAAGAGATTCAGTCAGAGGAAAGAATAACACCATATAAATCCGTAAAAATGGTTTATCCTACCGTAGAGAAATTGTACAGCCGTCTAAAAAAATGCGAACAAGACGTGCAGCGCTGATCTTTTAACCCTACTAAAGTTATGAACCCCAAAAGAGTATCTTGTCGCGAATAAAACAACATCAAAAATTCCCCAAAGCGAAAGTCAATATACCGTAAACCGGAAGCGAGAAAGAAGAAAAAGTCGATAGAAACGGTAAAAGTGTGCTTCTCGTTTTTTATTAATTCCCATGGTAAAACCCATCTTCAGGTGATTCAATAGCCTTAATTAACCCTGTTTATATACCCTATCCTCTCTCAACATCATTATCCCTTGGCTATTTCAAAGATATGGTAGGGCACGGGGGGAGGGGTTTGCTTTTGGATGGGATCGATTTGTCGCACTCAGTGTCATTCGCACTGCTCCCGCAGAATATTCGATTAGCGCAATGTCAGCTTCGATGACGCTTATCGAAGGGTCATCTGGATCGACTGGACCTCCGCGATATACCGGAGTTCATTAGCTTCCTAATTCTCTTGGTAATTGATCGATTAACCTTATACGTAGAGATTCTGAGTCGTGTCAGTACGGGTAAGCAATTACGTGGAGAATATCCAAGTAAATTCATCGATCTAACATAATCGACATCATAGTAGCTATTTTATTGCCTCTTAATCTATCATTTCCTATTTTCACCCGTAAGGTCAACGTTCAGTTTACATATTATATGCATTTTCGTGGTAGATTAATTACTATAATAATAGCCGAACTTATACCTTTGAAGTCACTCGTATAGATAACAAGGATTATTATCAGCTGCACCTTATTCCAAGTCATAACAAAGTAGCGCTTTGCAAGGTATGTGCAATGATTCCAACCATGTATTACGTAAGCTTATATACGAGGAGTATATATATTATTACATACATTGCCGTAGGCAATTACCTATGCTAACCTTTAACGCGTAATCTTCCCATTGTCCGATTTATGTTTGCTTTAACTAAGCACACCAAGTATTTCAAGGACGTTTTGAGTCACTTCGTTACTACGTTGCTGAATTTATTGCGCCAGTGCATGCATTATGTAATGCTGTGTTAACGCAGGGGCTACGTATGTTTCGTTGACTTTGGAATGCACATTATGCATACTGAGTGAGGATACAACTTTGATCAAAGAGAATGATTTCGTAACGAATTAATATTTGAATTTTACTGAAGAAAACTTTCTGAAGATTTATTTTTGTTGGGATTTAAGCCTAATGGACTGTTTATTTGTTGAGTTGTTATGTAGGGTTATTCAAGACAAATGCATTTTCTGAAGGTAATTTTAAGAAAGAAAAGAAATCAAATAGACTAAGGCTAACTTCGGGTGGTGTTTTTATCGTGAAAATTCGATCATTTGCATATATATATTTTTGTAGGATTAAGTTAGAGTTTTGAATGCTGGAGTGTTTATGGGGATTTGAAAGTATCAGGAGTGGATGGTTTTACAATGGTGTCGTAGGCTCTGTTGATTATACGTACTGTATAGACTTTGTTTTTATGTTACAGGCACAATATGGATTTCCACGAATGCATATAGGTGTTTTACGTTCCATTTTATTGTTTGAATTTTCATCAATAATAGCGTCCGACGTTACTTCCTCCCTTTAGTATTCAGTCGACAGGTTGTTTATATCCCAGAATATTTCGCACGGAGTATCGCATCGCCCGATTCCAAATTTTGCGTAGGCAAAATATACAGACTCCTCGTAACGAGGATTCTGCAGAATATTTCCACGATTTATTGATGTTTTGTCGACAATTTTCCATCGTCATTTTCAATACGTTTTATGTACCTTTGCCTCTTGCGCTCTTTCAATGCCAGAGCCCAGGATCGATCCAGTGTGCGAACATCGTGCAACCCAGGAAAATGGATTTTAATTCAATCCCCTATGGAACAAAGGCTTGTCTTAACTGGCACATAATTTTCAATTATCCGTACTGCCTGACCCTAGTTTCAAGTAAAATTCCCTATTCAGAATATCAACTTCTCGTAGGACCCACACGCTCAGGCGTTGAACGGGCTTGCTTCATTTCATCTGAAAATCTTTATCCTCTCAGGTTTACGCAACATTACGTCTATATATGTATATAGCTACGAAGTTATTTGCTGTGCAGTGTAAAGAAAGGCAATCAGAAAAGAACTTCCAGGATGTTCGTGCTTTATATTAAGTAACTTTGAGAAAAAGAAATAATAAAATCCAGTATTTTTAATCACATCGTATTATTCAACTTTAACGCGAATCTTCATCTTTGGCATTGTATTTTTCCTATGTTAATCTCCTTTATTGTCAGAGTCGTAGCTGCCATTGGAGAGGCTTCGAGCATATCTTCATCCACCACTAAAATTACTTTCCATTTTCAAAAAATAACGAAGCTCCACCCCTTTGGGTACTGGAAACAGCACGAGTACCTATCAACGTCGAGTATACAAAAATTTATCGACCTAATAAATAACCAGGCGCGAACAATATTATCATGACAGTCGGCATGACGCGTGCTAAGATATTTTCCAACGATTTTCTTACTTTGGCTCTCAAAATCGTGAAAGAGGATCTTACGTCATCGCATTGCATGGATATCCGTCCTTTTCCAAATTTTACGACGGGCTGTGAAAATTTTATGATACTAGGGTAGAAAAGTTCGCCTCTAAGAATAACGATAATATTTTTCATTTTACTACTTGTTTTTAATCACCGCACCTCCCACCTTCATTCGTCAAACATTACTCTTGCTTACCTTCTGTAATCTCAGTTTTTTTTTTTTCATCCTCACGGATCATCCAAAATGGTCGTGTCGTTCGACGAAGTCGTAACGCGGTTTTGTGTATCGACCTGCGCTACTTTGACAGGGCTGTAAGCAATGGGACCCGTGACTTTTCAAAGCTTTGAAAGACGCTAATCGCACTGACCAGGACTAATTCGATGATGCCGTTTACAAAATATCTGACTTGTGGACAAGATCTAAATATTATATATCTTAACGGCCGAAAAGTTGTAAAATATTAAAGTCGGTGGTGGGCGAGGTGGCTGGGATACAAAATGTTCGACTGATTTTTTAAGCCAATTCTTTCGATTCTATCTTTAATAACGTACATACACGGTATGAAAAGTGACAAATTGTACATCGCCGTACCGTAAATGCACGCGTTCATTCGATGGAGAATTAAAAAAGTTTTCTAATGAAATATGCACCACAGGCCGTAGGGTTAATGGCTCCCGCGAGTAAAATGTCAAGAGCATTACTGTTTCCGGAAAATTAAAATTATATTAATTATCGTGGAGTGGTTGAAGCGCGAAAAATTCAAATTTTCATAAAGCAATTGAATTGCTCGCACGTTACATTTCTGTTTTGTAACTTCGATACCGTGGATATTAATACTGAAGTTAGTCAGAGTAACGTTAGCGTGTGTGGATTTTAGGATGTCAAGGTTTTTTTTTTTTTTTTTTTTTCAATGCTTTTACAACGTTTTCCAGCGAAATGGCAGCCTCGTATCTGTATTAAATTTCGCGAGCCCTTACCCGAAAGATGTTTGTTTCGAGGCACATCGAATTTTTCTTTTTATACCCTCCTTCACCCTTACTCCACTTTTTCGCGTAATTCCCAAACCCTCCCATTTTTTAAGGCTTTATCAAATTTGTACAGTTTGTACTTTATTTCCTGCAAACAAGTAAGCTGATTTTGTGCTTTTCACGGAGACGTACAAATTTCTGCTACAGGCGTGAATTTATATACGCGTATATGTGTAAACGTACAAATAGAAAATATTTCAGGAGATTATTCAGGACAATTTCAACATACCATATATGTACATACAATGACAGTTATGTAAACAGCCTTTGCCTTTACGAGGTTGCTCGCGAATAATTTTTAGGATTTTTAGGTTTATTGGCAGTTTTGAGAATCATAAAGAAGCAGCACATTTATGGTATACCAAATTTTCAAACAATATTTTTAATACTCTATTATGTCATAGACTCAGTTTATGGGTTAGAAATAGAAGTAAGTCATTCCAAAATTAATATATATATATTTTTTTAGTATACTTAGCTTACATGTATGAATATAGCTTTAAGGTCCTAGACATACATATATACATATATACGCACAACCATGTGCACTACGTCACTACGATGGAGAAAATTCATCTCGTGCCACGTCTCAGGTTTTTTTTACGAAATCACCAAAAATCGTAAACACCTGCCGTGAACCTATATCACACGCTTGTCAGAAACAAATCTTCCTTAATCTAGAGCGAGGAATTCGCGTGGGGCGATGATAAATTATAACTGTTATGTGATCGTGGATACTCTTCATGTGCTTATGCGATACTTTCATGCGTCGAGTGCAGTTTCTCACAGAGGTTTATAGAGTGCGCTGGTACGTAAATACTAGGTACGGCGAGTTCAGTGAGAGAGGCTTATAGAGTGCGCTTAATAATAATGGGATAATCCCCGGATATTATATACCTATAGACCCTCCTGAGCCCCAAGTAACGACTTTAAGTGGGTGGTGTAATAATTCTTTTATATATCACATTAATTAATCTCCGTCGTGCTTCACGGAAGCAAGTCCTAACGAAGCTTAAGGAAGCTACTCCGGGGATTTCGAACTTTTGAAAAACTATCCGGCAAACAACTGCCATGCCTGGCAGGTAGACACAATGAGGGCGGCGATTGTACTTGATGCAGCATCGCACGCGACTAACTAACCAACAAACTCGATAACTAGTAACTAACTGGACTGACTAAGTAACTTAGTGCTTCGGAAAGTCGTAGATGGCGCTAGTGCTGATTTCCAAGCTTGTTCTACGATTCTGACAACAGCGAAATCAAGTCGTTATATGTGTATGTAAATATATAGAAACGCATAGCCACGTGTTTGATGCTATAAATAAGTTGAAATCCTTCCATTCCTCTTTTACAATTGCCACACTAGAAGTTCAGCGGAGCTTCCAGTTCAGACTCCTTGAATTCTTGAACAGTGAACTTTCCGAGTCTCTCGCTATTTCAATGGTAGCTTAACGGCTCCGAAGACGCTGAAGTTAGCGTCTGGGTCGGAGGACTCCCAGTCTCTCGAGAGAGTCTCGCAATCAGGATCTCAGCGTGAAATTTCCATCGCTTTCGTAAAGTGCTTCCTTATTGGGTTTTCTCTTGGACGCCCATCGGCGTCTTCATTCCTTTTCCTCCCGACGGGACGTTTTCCAATGGCCGGCTATGAGAATTCATGAAATTCCTATCCAGTAGCGATTCCAATAGGAAACTCGCTAGGATCATGCCTTTTGGAGCATGTGTGAGTCCGGTGGGAGATACAGCGGGAGGGATTATCCCGACCTCGACGTGGCTTAATTCGAGTAGCAAGGATCTGAGACAGTAACGAAGCGACTTCTTGTTCTTGGGAATCAATATTCTTGCCGAAGTCATTTTTTATGAAACGAACGTCGATGATGTTCGCACGTGGCTTTCTTGACACTGATGGAAACTGGGGTATTTGGCTTTTCTGTACCCTTTCGAGAGACTTTGAATATTCGTTTATTATATTTGTTTTTCAAATTTCCCGCTAGACAAAGATGTATCGTGATATTATGTACTTTGCCATAAATGATGCAAACCTCTGAACTTTTGACTTAAGTCGCCTCTGTGCACAACCGATAATAAACGCTAGAACGTAAATATTTAATCTTGGTCAACGATAGAGGTTAGTGTACATAGTAGAAATATTTCCTGGTGACGTTGACATTCTCGACTTTAGCGTCTATCGTGTAACTATGGCTGTTGATCGTTGAAAGAGGTAACGAGATTTGGCTAGTAGGACAATTCTTATTTTAAGGCGCTACCAAATTTTGTTCAAAGCTTGAATATGCATGAGCTTTTCGAGGTATGTAAAATATTTCGGATGCTATGTAAATCACGTAGACGGTAGACAATGAGTGCGAGTGAGACGAAGCGAAGAAAATTCGAGACTAAGGGAGAATTTAACTTCTATTAGAAGAACAGAAAAACAAAGAAAATACAAGCTAAGGAAAGGAGTACGAGGACGAAAGCGTAGCATGTCATGGAGGGTTAGAGCGAAAACAAAAAATAATAAAAACAGGGATTTAGCACATGAAATTGGTGTAAAAAATTTCTACTCTGAATTCCATATGAAAAACGATTTTAATGACACTCCGGGCGACGAATGAAGTCATCCCTATGATAAAATGTCAGCAACATTTTATTATTTCACTGAGCAATGGGATTAAACGATTATGAAATTCACCCCGTCTTTAGTTGAGATTACCGAATAAGCACAGGGATGTAATCATCTTATATATTCTTTAGGTTTTACGATTATTAATATTGCTCTGTAATACCTTAAGGGAACAAGTTTCGTATGATAGTCACCATATGATTCCTATAGCAACGTACAACCCTCAATTCGAGGGGACGTAAACGCTCTGCCACTTTACGGCCCTGCTCGACCCCTAATTAATCCAATGATAAAACCGGACATTACCGATTTCCCGAGCGGCTTATCCACTTTGCTGAAGCAACGAACGAACCGTGTTACGATCTTATATATCCACCCCTTAAATAACCACACTAAATTATCATCAGAAAAAAAAGGAACCTCCGCTTCCACTCCCACCTTGGAAAATTTGAATATCGCTCCGTGAAAGTTGCCTCTTCAGCCCCCTCAAGCGATGTTCTCTCTCAGAGGGGTTGTCTCGTTGAAAATCGGTGCCAGAAATGGGGTTCCATTAAGCTGAAAATTAGTGGTGAGAAGATGCAGCAAATTCGATGTCGGCCCAACCCCTCTTGTCATCCTTTTAAAATCTTCAAGTAGCAGAAGGGAGAGAGAGAGAGAGAGAGAGAAAACAGTATTTATTATACTAGAGTCATAGACCCTGTAAGTATAAACATAGAAAACAGTATCAGATTAGCACGATTTACATGGCTTACTTAGCTAGCTTAAAGACTACAGAGAAGTTGAAAGATGCGAACATAGACTTTACAATGTGATTTTACAAATAAACTTATATTACACTTACAAACTAACCTGATTATTCAGTAAATGCTCATATAGGGCAGATTTAAAAGGAGAGAGAGAAAGGAAGAACGACCATAATAATGTTTTCAAAGACTTATACCCTTTCGTATACCACCAGACGGTGTCTTTTGAACACAGAATTTTCGATCCGTGCACTTTGATTTTCACGAAAACGGCAACTTCAGCTGGCGACAAAGTTATTTAAAATTTTTCATTTGGTTTCACCATACCGCCGTCATAATGAATAGAGCGCTGAGTTCGCAGGTTGGATTATTCAGGGTGAATGGGATTAGTTAAAGGGTACGATACTTGGAAATGAGATAGTCACTGGATTGCAAGGTAAAAGTTCAACTGACACTGATTTGGGTCAACTAGGTATGCACGTATAACACGAGTACGTAATAAAACTATACCAGCTTACGTTTACCCTCTCTTTTAGAATTGCTTCCTATTCTACTTGTATCCCGCTTCACTATATGGATACTTCATCGTCATTCTGAAACTTGTATTACAGAAAATACCCCTCGCCCCTTTCTCCCCCCCCGACGACTACCTTCGTCCTCTTTACATAGCCCAAGAAACGAGCCACGGAGTAAATGCATCCTTCGAGAATTCCCAAGTGCTCCAGATATCCCAACCCAGAGCGGTGGAAGAGTAACGCTTTCACAAGGAACGGCCATTTGACTTGGCATCGTGTTATTACTCCTATTAGCTCAGTGGCAAATTAGCCCGTGTACTTGCCACAAATGCAAGTAGGAAAGGATTTTGCTGATACCCTTGGGTCGTCAGTAGGTCTCCCATTCGTTAATAAATTCCGGCTACTAGGCAAGAGGATGTCTCACGAGAGAAGGAAACCACTCAAAGTACAAAACAAGAAAAGCGTAGAAATTTGCATGAAAAGTATATGTAACAATATAGCGCACAGCCAATGCGAGACAGAGCAGTTACAGTACGGTTCAAAAGTTCGAATGAAGAACTCTGACAAGTTTTCTCTTCTGTAAAACTGTAATATTTATTGTTCTTAGAACACCATTTCGATAGTACATAAGAAGCTATCTTCTTAGAAAACAAAAAAAGTGCAAGGCTTCTAATATAAAATTACCTGTTTGCGTTTGGTCGCATTCCCATATATATATGCATATATACAGATGACCAATGGTAAACCTGAAATTCCTATTTGAAAATTCTTTTCCAATATCTTTAACCTTTCCATGTGTACGTCTCTAACGTCACTACACTATACATATTATCTAAAAGCTCTTTATTCTTTGTTACTCCATTCTTTTCTCCCGTCCAATCTTCACCTCCACTCTTTATTTCCTTCAATTTCATTGGTCTGCATCCTTTCACCCCAAGCCGTCTCTATACTCACCCTTCGCGTCATAACAAAGTGCAATCGATCCCGATTCTCCTTTTAGCGTCTGTATACTTTTTTTTTTTTAATTTTGTTTCCTTAAATTCCCTTCAAGTTTGAATGTACCTAGCGACTCTTACGATTGCCAGAAGAAAATACGCTGTACGAGGGTCGTACTATAGTGCACGTTTTTTTTTGTATACACCGCGTCACTTTGATTCTCGGGATTGAATGGGCAGGCAAAATGTATCCTTTGATATAAAGATGTGACAAAGCTACTGGGGAGGCTGATGTTCCTTTCCCTTAAACTTCTTGTGTTAGAACCAACTGTGTCTGGATATAAAAGGGTGTATGGTTAGCACGCCAGAAGACCCCACCACGCTTCCCTTCCTCTTACGTCACTCACTGGTATGCGTTTGCTCCGCCATTTTCTGTATTTCCTATACTCTTTATATATCGCCCTCATCCCCTTTGATTTTTCCTACTTGTTAACGCGTGTGCTAACGGGAATTTCGAAAACTGACGACAAAGGCTTGGCTTCTGATGGCTGAAATACATTGTTGTTATACGGTTTTCACCATGTTGTGTTATTTACGGGATCCGCTGTGACAACGGCCATTTTATGTATCTTCGTATTCACCATATACTCACTGCACGTGAATTCGCTAAAAATGGTGGTTACTCTAAAGCGTACGTAGCGCACGTAAAATTTTGCTATTGTATGTCGTTGATATTGCAATATTTTTTTTTGTTATAATCATCTTTTTCTCTCAACATTGCACTTTTCACGAATTCATGGTATAAAGCGAAACTCACGAATTTTCCATAAATACTCTGTTAGTCTGTAATGAAAAATTAATCAAGAAAATTAATTATGAATTTTTAAAATGCCTTCGTGACTTTTGCCTCACCCTGTATAATATGACGACATTGCAATGAGCCATCATATCTATTTATTTACATGGAAATACGTTAGCTGTGCGATTAAGGTATTTTTTAGTGAAAATTATTTTGTATGGATTTACTTTCTATATATGTATATATAGATATATTCACTCGCAGAATAAACGTTAGATTAACGCGAGACCTTGCGGTACCCATCTATGCTTATACCGGAACGTGTATAAAAAAAAACAGCGCAGAGTAGATTATTTCGCAGCGGAAAGCCGTAGCTGTGCATACAAAATTTACTGCACATCCTGTAGGGAAAACTATTTTTAAAAAAAGTAACCGAAATTAAAAATCCGCGTACGTTGGCCCATCATAGGAGAAACGGCTCAGAAAAGCTGCTCGTGCAATATGGATTATCGATTAAACTATCCTGGGAGAGACGCACATGCCAACTTTGCCAGGCTAGTAATGAATTTATTAATTAAAAAGCGTCACGCGAGAATTTCGCTAACGTCATAAGCGTATCTGGGAGCATTTCCTACACGTAAGACTTACAGTTTCGCGATTCCTTATACAATGCGGAATATATGAAGGTATACGTAATGGTATTTAGATAAGATATATATATATATATATATATATATATATATATATATATATGCGTACGTGACTCAGGGAACTCGTGTATTACTTGGTAATAATTTTCAATGATTTTGATGCAAAAAAAAAATGATCTGACCTGATTTTGATCTCTAGAGAAATTTTTATCTCGAATAATAAAACATCCCAACAAGTTCGCGAAAAAAAAAGAACCCATTAAATTTATTGTACGTATTTTTGGCGAAAGTAAAACTGGTGCTATAAGGAAATCGCCAAAAGGCGACGACAATGATGACGATGTCGGCGACACGACTCTCACGATAAATTGTCACGACGCTTGTAAATCGGCCCTAGTACTTTGCGCCTCTGTATCACCCCTGTCGTTCTTCCAGGGCGAAATAATTCAGGAAAATTTTTAGGAAATAAGGAGTGGCGAAGCCAAGGTTGACATTGCTGCTTTACATTCGTTTCGTTTCTCTTGCGTTTTTCTCGGACGGTAGCGTTTTGAAGCGAGCTTAATGGCGAGAGAGCGTGAAAATTTCGAAGGCGGGGCCATATCTCGATGGATCTAAGACGACGCGACGGAGAATTCGCGAATCGACAAAATTGCAAATCTGGCGACGGAGAGAATTTTCTGACGGATGAAATTCTGCAAGTATAAAATAATTCTCGAATTATCTACAGTAAAGCGAAAAAGCTTCGGTTTTCATAAGTATATTTCACTATTTTTCACATTCTTTTGTCTCCCATTTTACGCTAACCGTCATTCCAAGCTGTCGACTGTCTCTATGAAAGAATTCAAACGTCTAAAAGGGTTCGCCGGATGAAAAGATTCTCGAGCGCCACGAATCCTTGCAATTCCTTGTGGTGGAATGCCTTGAGTTTAATTTTCCTATAGAAGGATGTATATATATATATGTGTGTATTTTATATATATGTATATATAAAAATTCAGAGTGTGCATTAACCTCAGTCTCATAGACCATTTACATTTATTACCCTCGTGGCAGTTATTTCTACTGCTTTTTGACTCTGTGAAACGAGAATTACGTTTGCAGAAGCTCAATGCCCGTGTACTTTGCTCCTTTAAATATTATTGGTACCATTAGATTTTCTGAATAATCCGTACTGATTTTATTCAGCCACGTAATAATAAATCGTAAAAATCAAAGTTCCTCGTGGTATTTCACAAATTGTATAACGGCGTTAAAGGATTTGTTCCTTTCTCTTGGTTCCCCCTTTCTCCACCCCTCAATCCATTTCATCTCTATACACAAGTAAATCTAATCGATTGACCTGCGCCTGCGAAATAATCATAGAAAAATTGAATGAAAGCTCAAGGGACACACATAGAACGTATACAATAGAGTAAAAAAGTAAATCGATTCTTACCGGTATTCGTATTAGACTCAAGAGATGAAGGGTTTTTTCAATGCATACTTATACAGAATGAGTCACCCTTGGTGAGAGTCTATTTTTTTGCTTGGCACGAGAGAGCTTTTGCAGAGACATGCCGTTTCTTTAGAAAAGGTATTAGAAAAAGAGAGAAGGGCGAGTAAAGAAAGACAAAGGAAAGAAAAGTACGACTTTTTCATAGAAAAGTCCAAAGAGTCCCTCTCTTTCACTTTCTCTCACACTTTATACGTGCGTCTCTCTCTCTCTCTCTCTCTCTCTCTCTCCCTCCCTCCCTATCATTCTCTCAAGAACGAGCTATTTTCCATAAATCCCGTGTAACTAGTTTTCTTCTAGCGTATAAGCGGAGTTAATCTAGTCGGATTCAAAGAGGCGAGCAAGGACGTTGTTGGTAATTAAGCTAAATTGCACAATTATGCAAATAGCATGCATCATTGCAACTACCGCGACACGTGTCTAGTAGCCTTTTATTTTATTGCTGAAAAGTTCTCGTATTTACGAAATTCACGATGATCCGCATAATAGCGTCCGAAAGAATTATAGCGTGAGCTATTATATTATATAATAGCAAAAAAAAATTTCAAATGCTATCCCGCGACAAAGATAATGAAAATCATAAATCATATTCGTACAGTATACGTAGAGAAATTTTGCGATAAAGTATACAGGAAAATGAAATCACATTCGAGCCTTTTGACAGGGTAACGGAACGAGGGCTGTAAAGGGTAAATTACGTATTAAACTAGGAGTCTAGTGCATTCGGACAGTTTCGTTCTGCTATACATATATATCCGCATTAATATTTCATGTAGTACATCTATGTAATAAGAGTGCAGCAGGTATGTACATATCTATATAGAGTAGTTATTGCTACAGCAACTTGCCAGCATCCTGGATATCTTGCCACCGCATCAACCATCTCTCTACAGAGTTATACAGCCCGATGAATATTTCAAAACGTTACTTCACACGCCCATTCGGATTTCAAATATTCTCTCACATTAATGTAAGGTAACGTAATAAACGTGACATAGTCGCTAGATACGTGTCAAGCGTATACGTCAAATTGCAGTGTATAATAATATATCTCTATCTGGTTATACATTGCGACGTAGTATTTTTATGCACGAAATGGACATATTTAATGACTTTGCGGCTACATCGTGGGGCCTTGAGCGTCGAAAAGAGCTTTCATGGCATTGGACTGTATTATTGTAGACACTTTTAGTTATTTCCCTCGTGGGAATGAATTTTGTTGTGTTTCAGAATTTTTTACGCGAATCTGAAACGATCCAGACAAAATTTAATTGCTACGGGGCCCGAGAGAGCCAGCTTCGATCCTGCCAGTGCGCTGGTGCGGCAAAGGAAACATCGGGATCGCAGCACAAACAAGGGAAAGCCAACTGCGCGTGAACATCGACAAGCCGCTTCACGATTCAGAGGGTATCAGAGGATTCCAGTGATGGCCTAGAGCCCCGTCTATCGAGGGAGTCGAGGTAGATTCTCGCCTACCAAAAATAATAGTGTAGCTTCCGCGACGAAAAAAGATGCGAGCATTTATTGTTTAATCGCAATCGTCGAGACAATTGATGATCGAGAGCGCTCTGGCGTTACCAAAATAATTTCAATCATACTTGGCGTCTAATTTTGCATTTTATTTCCTTTGTATTTCAGGATGCTATTTATTTGTCAACGACATGAAATCCTTCGTTGAAACGTATATGAGATAATACATTTTATACGCCTGATATAAGGATAGATGAAAAATTTAATCGAGTACTTCAATTTGTTCTTTAATCTTCCATCGGTAGGGAAACGTTATATTTTAATTACTGAACTTTTCCTGCGCTTATCCGGTATAGCAAAAATTATTACGGCGCCCGTTAATCACCATATTAATGACGCGACGGGGTAGAAAATTTATATCTCCGACCCGGTATAGTCTGAAATTAAAAGTTACGCGAACGGGGGATAGCCCGTGTCAGGAAGCAGACAAGAATTTCTCGAGTAGACCTGTTTACCTTCATAGGAAGATGACTTTCAAAAGATATACAACCCCTTCGTACGAGTACACTGACGCACGGAAATTACGCGACAGCAAGGAGAGGGTATGCATCGCTAATTACTCTGTCGCCTCACTTCCTGTAGAGCCTTATTCCTGTAGAATCTTATACGAAAATAAAATAATAATAAAGATAATTTGATCTACAAGGGTACAGCAACATACTGATAGACGTGTGTCCACGAGCGGGACGATTCATCTTATCGAGGTCGAAGTATCTGCGAATTATTACCCCGTAGCTTTTATGATCTCTTGGTACCTCTTTCTCAGAACGATATTGCTGTTTGCACAAATGAAATTCTAGACCGTCGAGAAATGACTGTACGTTGTCATAGAAAAAACGCATGATAGAACATTTTCTTATAAATTGTTGAGAAACTTTTTTGTAAAAACAAATATAATAATTTTACTTACGGTCATCTCGGCGCAGGAATGATCGATGAAGGTCAATTCCGATTCCTCTCCATCCAGCTTGACGCTCACGGTTTTCTCGCCGGATTCGTCGTCTGTAACACACATTGCTACTCACAATACAACCATGCTTAATAACATCGATCGGAAAGTTCTCTTGAGTTATCATATATAAATATAATAATATATCGGTATACCATAACAATATTTTTATATGGCTGTATGCGGT
Source organism: Hartigia nigra (assembly GCA_031001745.1). Lineage (NCBI taxonomy): Eukaryota > Metazoa > Arthropoda > Insecta > Hymenoptera > Cephidae > Hartigia > Hartigia nigra. The sequence goes on from JARPRG010000306.1 coordinate 364,551, forward strand.
AGAGAGGAGAGCGCGCGTGTGCGTACGTGGCCAGATGATATATATTGCGACGTATTTTCTAACCACGCGAGATCTGGATCGGTAAAACGTCACCTTCGGCCGTCCACCCTCGCTCATGCATCCGCAAGCCACGGCTGGGCGCCAGCCAGCTT
>JARPRG010000306.1:365018-377003 GCA_031001745.1 Hartigia nigra
CTCCTCTGCCGGGCTACCCAGTCCCTCGGGTCTTTCTCCTCACGGCAGATTCGAACACGCCGACTCTCCTCTATCCTGACCTGAACTGGCCGAGAGCGTAACTTCTACACCGGGTGACAACTCGGTATCGGTTAGCCAATCGCGAATCTTATCTAGTCGGTAACTACGGCCCTTTTGTGACCGTGAATCGAAAAATCACGTCACAATATATATATATATATATATATATATATATATATATATAATTTACAGTACAATACAGTATAATATAATACAGTTATAACAGTTGGGACCAGATGATATATATGTATATATCATATATCATCTGGCGCCAACTGTTTCATCTGGTTCTGTCATATAGTAGCTATAGACTAAAGGATAGGAAAACAAAAAAATTAGGGGTTGACGCGACGACCCTCTCTACGACTTTTAATGCGCCAATGCGGTTTAGGATGGGCTAACACGAATCGAATCGAGTCGTCGTCACGCAGAGACAGTTTCGAAACTGGGTCACGGCAATAATTATTTAGTACGGTAACATTTTCCTTGCTTCCCTTTATTCTCAATCTCGATATTCTCATCCTTCTCCACGATCCATTATTTTTCTTCTTACAATTACCTATCCTTTTGTGCCGTTCTGGATAAACAAATATTACGTAATACTCGTGTCAGATCTCCCACCCCAGGTATCGCTTGTATTAATATTTGTATTTACCTTGAATTAATGAAAATGAAATTATATCGTTACTTGTAAATATCGATTTATATGCACTGCGTATGTTAACGAAGTTTTGTCTTGATTACGTTATTACGCAACGGTGTTTGACACTTCGGGGGATAAAAATATAACGAGATTATGAACTTCGTGGATATTGAGTATTAGAAAGGATGGAATCGATGCGAAGAGCTGAATTGGGTGGGGATGAAATATATAAGAATATAAAAAATTTCAACGATCCTCTCAGCTTCGCACTTTGTAAGGTAAAACGATGTACACACGTTCAGCGAATATTATGCTTTTAACCCTGACAGCTATTCAACCGCGGCTGTACTCTCAAACCACCCTTATCTGACGCGAAGCCCTCTCTTTGGTATACCACCACTTATTTAGGCTGGTGCCATTCCCATCTCTTCGTATAACCCTCGCCGAGTCACGTTAATGGACCCGCTTCTAGGCTTGCTTAATCCTGAACGTATTTTTCGGATATGTTTTTTAAAGTACGTATTTTAAAAACTTTTCTTTTGTCAGCTACTTGCGGTATGTGTCGCGTGTACGACTTAACTGGACTTATGGTAAACCATCGTGTGCACGTTTCGTCGTGGATACGTGACGCCGTAATGCATATTTTTTCTTGAGAAACAAAAACATTGCACGTTAAGCTTCTAACTTTGTGGAATATGTCAAAATAGTTTTTTCAAGACTTTTTGCCGATGGAAGGGGAAAAGGTGGAAATGTTGCGAGACTTTGATATCTTGACGTTATTACTTTTGAAAAATGTATAAAATACAAGAGACATGCGAAAAAAAGTGAGACTGACGTACGAAAGAGATGTACGAATTTCTATAGTAAATGTAGGAAAAAGAAAGCTGTTATTTTAAATACTCAGAGGATATGCGAAATTGGAGGTACGTACATGGCTACATACATACCATTCGGTATTGTGTATCATTCTTATACGTGAGATTACGAGACTAGAATTTAATTGTTTTTGCTTTTTTTACCGTTTCTCATCTGTTTCATTTTTTTTCCCCTCGTTGTTACAAACATCGCCTATTCTTCTTGTTTATTCTGGCATCGCAGGACGATCGTGAAAAATCGTTCGCAGATCCATTTGGAGGAATTTTTATCACGAGAACAATGAGCACAAGCTACACCGACAGCGGGAAACAAAAGTAATCAAATATATTAATAACGTACAGGCATGCCACCAATTATTGAATAAATTCACATGAACTCGGAATCCATTGGCAATTGTATTTATGACGATTGACAAATCCCTTTAATATTTTCCTAGTCCATTTCTCTCTTTAGTCAACAAAATTCATATCAAATGTTAATTTGCTATATATAAAAAATATCTTGAAATTCCATCAGTGCTTTTTCAAGATGACGATTGGTCGTCGCTATTGTTATTTGGTGATTATTCTTCACGGAGTGACGCAAGTCCGAGAAAAATTCTCCAAAAAAACTTACTGAATTAAACATTCCGCCATTCCTAACCTTAATCTTTATCTAATACGATTTTACCGTGTCTACGAAAATGTATCGTATCCAGCAAAGCAACCACAAGTAATTCAAGAATTTCATCGAAGCTGTACATAGAAATTCACTAACGTAATATACCTTTTCAATACGTTTTCCTAGGGACTTTATTTCTCCACCAGCATCGCTTCCATAGATCCAACGAGAGGGAGACGCAAATAAAAAGAAGAATGTCAGACAAGAATTTACGTGAGATATTCCAAAGAGTGATAAAAAATATTCAAAGATGGTGGACGCTATAAAAATATAAAAAAAGATGCTTCCAAAGTAAGATTCGATGCGAGGAAAAATGATTCTTGTCGACGTTATAACAATGCGTAGATTATCTCGTTCTAGGTAGAAGTAGTCCTCGTAATAAATGCGCCTGCGCTTTGTTGTTTCCACACGTGTCAGCCCTTAGGCTAGAAAGCCCCGCTACCTCCCAAGCTTGAGTAAACGATTATTCACCAGGTCTTTTATCTTTTACGAGATCATTACGCAGGCGCCTTTATATACAGTATATAAGCCTTTACGTGTCGCTAACACCTACCTATCCTCACTCGACGTCCGTCCGCCCATACCTAACCTCCCCTTTTTACCAACCTATAAGGTTTCCGTTGAATTTTCTTTCGGTAGAATAATAACGAATCCACGTTTTAACGGATCTTTGTATCCCATACTCGCAGGCGTCCTTTATTCCTACACGAAAAGGGCGTTGGAGGGTTTTGACGCTCGAGCGTCGTTCGACTATATTCATCTTCCTTGGAAATTCAATTACCAGACATGTCACATACTCGTAGCTTTTTTTTCAAAGGCTTTTTCTTCGAATTATTTGTGCGTAAAAGACTAAATACAATAAACTGTATATGCTGTAAGCTCCAAACGATGTTTTCCTAATTTCATCTTCCCGAGGACACTTTGCCATCTTAATTGGCCACTTAATTAATTCCTGGCTAATTGACAGGAAAAATTTCAAGATAAATCACTTTCATTACCATGAAGACCTTCGGAATATTTTACGGCTACTAATCTATATATTTTTTTTTTTTAAGGAACTATTAGACAGCATTTTCTATAGTGCGGAAATCGATGCTGGTAGAGAACCAATTTAGATTTTGGCAAACTCTTCGTACGAGCAAGAACTTAGTGCGGTAGTTGAACGATGATGTCTTGAATTTTTTAAGATGACCGACGGTGTGAGAATATATAGGGATATTACTTGTGGATTTTATATATTATGTGTAAAGTTCACGAAGGATCTTTATTTAGCGTAAAAACGGTTACATTGTAATTGAAGAATCGCAACGACCTTCCGTACTTGATTACTCAATGGCAATTTCATATTATTTTATCAAAACAAAAATGACTTTGGTATACAAAAAAGAGAGTAGGCCAGCACCAAGGATGTTTGTTAGATGCAAAAGCTGAGCAACTGATTATTAATCATATTATGGTTCAGTGATACAGAAATGCTCAGAATTACAAGAAGAATATCTTTAGGAAATTTATCAAAGATATTATGGAAGAGTGAGTAAGCGTCATTATCTTGTTTGCCATTAACGTATACTAACGCGTGGTTTTGATAAGAGTATTCACCATTAGGCAAAAACTTTATCCAAGACATCTGTATCTTTAGCTGTGCTGTCCTAGATACATATTCTATATATCTATACAAATATATAAAAGGATAAGTTTTTATGTCTCTACGTACGTTACCTCAAGACTCACTAAACCGATTTGAAAACTTTCATTAATGAAAAACTCTGATCTTCAGGAGTAATATAGGCTACGCGTCGTTACGTTACGTCAAAACCGGGCTGAGCAGAGAGCGAAAATATAAATACATACACGCGAACGAAGTCGCGAGCAGAAACTAGTAATAATAAAAAAGGCAACGTTTCAACTGGGAAAATAAAAATACAAGGTACGATAATCGAGTCGCTGGGAACGCAAATACTTAGGTATAATCTGGTAAATAGGAACGTAATCTCCAAGAGAATGAAAGGTTGTGGATCGTCGAGTATCCAGATCTTTTTTTTTGTATTTTCATTATTTAATCCTACTACAGTGTATATGTTGATATCACGAGTTTATTCCGTTTTACTTTCATCCGTCTCTCGGCTTTAGATACAATTCATTCAATTCTTCTTTTATTTTTTTCGTACGGATTATCAGTCAAACAGAAGAAGGAGCCACTTTTCCATAAAAAAATTCTTCACAAAGTTCGTACACGTATATAATGTATGCTCCGCTGATATTCAAAATTCTACTTACAATTTTCTTTAATCACTTCGCCATGTTGAAACTATCTATGATACTGTGCTGACTTGCATAGCAAGCGATAGGGTGAAGTTGCTTAGTTACCATGCAGCAGATAATATGATACACCTAGCAGTTTATTAATTAGCTAGAACTGGATGGAGTCAGGAGTATCGATCCCGCAGTAAATTAACAATAATCTCTGCTCGTTGAATAATTGCTGATCAAAGTGATAGATTTGGGATTGGAACAGTCACCGATAACTATGATTACGGATGCTGAATCTTGTGCGATACTTGATGGACCTCTGACACCCTGAGTTATTATAGTTGCGACAAAATGTCTTTTAGTGATAATATAAATTATTTTCCAATTATCAAGAGTTGTAATGATGATAATTAAGATTTTGAAAATCAAGGAAAAATCTTGCAGAGATGCATTGCGATACTGTGTGATAATTTTTTCTTATACCGAAGGAAATTTACGAGCAATTTAAAAGAGGGAAATGTACGCCAGGATGTTTTAAAAAGTGTTGCAGAAGATACTAAGAGGATTTTGTTGGAACATAGCAAAGAGAAGGGGAGAATTTAAAGTCTGCGGGAGTGACGATAAAAACAGTGACGTAACGAGATCAATAGGCAGTTATGAAAGTAATAAAGATCCAAGCAGAAAACGTAATAGATTCGTTGTCTGCTATCTGAAGAAGCGTAATAAATCTGTTAATAAAATAACTGCAAAGCTCTAATGACTAGGTTAACGTGGTATTCACTGAATTTCTTGTAGCAGGCGTTTATTACCTTTGTTTCCCGTAGAGAAAAGAAAATAAATATAAAAAAGAGAAATGGCAAAGGGATGAAAAAAAGGTAAACGAAGTCTCGAATATCCAGTAAAAGCATTCAAAGGTGTTAATTGTAGGCGGAAAAATGGTGCAAAATCATTGAAGTGTTTCATTGGAATATTTAAGTGGCGTAACAAGTTGCAATTATAATGTATTATCAATTTAAAAAATTTTACTCACCGATCGAAGTGTCGTAGGCGTGCAGATATTCTGACGTCATGAATTGAGATACCAAAGAGCTTTTGCCAACCGCAGGGGCGCCTAGCATCAAGACGCGATAACGAGTGGGTCCTTGGGACGCACTGCTCTCTCGTGAACTCGCCAAAGATCCGGCAGCCGATGTCCTGGCGGATCCAGGATATGAAGCCGTTAGATACTCCGTGCTATGAACGAGAAGAACACAAAAGTGAAATCAAAGCAAAAAAAAGCAATGTCAAGATTATTGTACGATATTAGCTTTTTTTATTTTACGATAACAACAAAAAAAGTCAATAAAACTTTGGAACAGTTTAGGAAGTTTATTGCTGAGAAAATTAAACAATAAGTTAACACGTACTCTTACGGAGAATTGAAGAAAAGCCGGGATATCTCGGCAGAAAATAATGAAATAAATTTGAAGTCTTGTGAGTCAATAAGGTAAAACGTAATAATTATTCTCATTTTTCGAAAATCGTTTTCTTTTTATTTAATCATATTTTCGGAAAAATATTTGCTTCGTGCTTTTGATTCCGTTACTGCGACTCATTGACATACCCTCAACTACAACGGAGGAAGCTATAGCCTCCTGATATTTACATTACTGAACGCCATGAAACGTTGCTGAATTTTAAAAGTGGTTTAATTTTCGAAGTCGAGCGTGACTTAATTTTTGATAGGGTAAAAATCCCAGTACTATCTCAACATTACTAATTTCCTTTCTAACTTTGTGCCGTTCACTGTCTGTTCGTGTAATTTGAGACTTTTCACAGTGAGATAAGACATGACGTGACCCGTAATGGGAAAAGACTTGTCGTACGATCTACTCGTATGTTATAGTTCACCGCATCAAACATAAATAGCCTAGTAAAAGTTAGAGAAGTTCAATAAACCATGATCTTCCTTTCAGTCACAAGATCCTCGTAAAGAGAGCACGACCGAGAAGAACTCGGGTAAATATACCATGTTACTAATTGTACTAATTAAAGTGGCTTGCGGCTACGTGGAAAGGGTGGGGCGTATATGTATAGGCAGCAGATTGTAAATTCTATGAGAAAGAAGAGAATTGTGAAAAAGGAGGTAGAGACGATTCAGCCCTTTTGCGTTACCCTGACAATTCCGTAGGGAATGACGGAATTATTTTTCTCTTTAATCCGATTAACAGAAATATTTTCATGGCTTCTCGTAAAAATATCTGGTGTTCGCTACAATATAGCAATTTCACTCTAATCACGTAACTGGGGAATGAACACGTGGGACTGTCTAACGAAATTTTTTTATTTCTTTAAATTTCATGAACAAGGGCTGTTCACTTTTTTTTTTGTCCAGTATACATAGCTCGGAGCACCGACTTTTGAATATTCTCCCAAGGGATAAGTGGGACTTTTTAATTTTCGTGGGTGCACGGGTACCCAGCCACGTGTAACGCTGGAGGTACGATGGGAAACAGAGAATTCACTGATGCCGCTGAACTGAAAGACCAGTGACCTGCGTGATTCAATTACGAAAATATAGATCATCTTTATTGTAGGCGAAATAAGCAGGGTATGTACATACGTGTGATGTGAGTTAGCGCGTGGAATGGATTGGGCTAAATAAAAGGGGTCATCATAGCTAAGGTAAATAGACGGTGACGCAAAAAAAAAAAAAAAATAAGGGATATTTGGAAAAGACAATGTTATTGACAAATATATCAAATAAAAAGAATTTTCGTTTTTCATCTAGAATATCAATCTGTGAATTTACACAGAAAATTGCGTCTCTAGTTTTACATGTCATTCACGTGCTAGGGTTTATTTATATTTTTCAAAAAAATTCTCTAAGCATCTTATACAGTAAGGCAATTTAGGGACACCCTGTATAGTCGTACACAATGGATTCGCGAACTTAACGTAATCGCATGTGACTTGTCAAAAATAAAATTCCTGTACCGACAAAACTGGATATACTGTATCTACGGCTCCAGAGTGGTTGGAAGGGTCAGATTGTTGGGTGAGGCAGAAATTTCTGGTACAATAAAAATAAACTTTAACTTCTACGAGGAAGGTTTACAACTCGAAACATGTAGAAGGAGGTATAGAGATTGGCGTGGGAACACGTGATGAAATTTTGACAAGGGTAGCCAAATTCACAAGGGTAAAAAGGGCTGCTCAATCGAACTATTATATTTCGAGTGGTTTGTAAATATGTTGGCTATAAAAGATATTCGAAAGGCGTGACGCACGACGTAATGGAATATTTAATCTGATTTAAGAATGTGAAGCTTTAACTACGCATAATACCGTCTCGGTATTAGATGAAACAAGAAGAAGTAGCACCCTGGTAGATATACTACCCCTCGATAAAATAATATTATTATATAAGAGAACTACAGCACCGCGTAGCAATCCTCTTTCCAAGGGATTCGGTTTATTGTAAAGATACCATATTATATATTTTGTATCTTCATCCCCTTTTTTCAGTATAGTAGTAGTAACTCCATTCGCAGTTCATGTAACATTTCTACCATTTCTTCAAAACGTTTTGTCGCCATTTTATTCTTTCGCGACTAAATCACGTCAGAAATGACCTCGTTAAAGTTCACTAATTATTCAACTTCTCGTTCTCACGTTATATGCGCACCAGGAAACGCGAACATCTCTCGTGCTTTAATTACTGAATTTAATAACTTCAGCAAAATTATTTTGTTTCACCCCTTTGAGTTTATAAATTAGGTGAAATTTATGGGGAACAAAAAAATATATTTCCACATACTTGATCCCTGAAGATTTTCCCCGATACTCTAAGGTCCAACACGTGTGTCTACGTCACCTCAACGCCACACGTAAACTCACGCGTTCGATCTAGAGTAACGGATATTTTTCTTCTTTTATTCTCTTATTTTCTTTCTCTCTTCGTATTTCTCCGTCTTCTTCCTATCTTCTTCTTCTCGTGTCATTCATCGAGGAAACGGATTTTCCTCGGCAACCAATCCATTACGGGATTTGAGAGCTTTTCAGGTAAATAACATGTAACATAAGACTCAATAAGAATAAAGATAAATGAAATAGAATCATGGGGAAATCAATCCTACATCTTCTTATACTCTCGGAGGCAATACTCGATATCGACTAATTTAATTATATTTAAACTAAGCAAGTAATTAGATAGAATGAAATCAATAGTTCGTCGCATAATAAAAAAGTGTATCATCGAGTTACATAAAATTTACATAGGAACGTGCTTTATTCATTTTTTCACACAATAAAAAAAACAATTACATATGCCACGTGTAATGCATAAAACAAATTCCGCATACGATCCTTGCGCAATACGTTTCCATGCAAATAATTCATTTCTGAACATTTTGTATTTTTCTTCATTTTACACGCTTTTACGTCGGCATATCTGGCACGGTTGATTACTACAAGGTACCGGTATTCAAGTAAAATCGAAATGGCAGTATACGAAGAAATATACTAGATTCCTAGTAAATCCGTCCGCTCATCCTTATTTCTCGTGCACCGCACACGTCACTTCAGAGATCGTCGATAGAATATTAAATTTCTCTCTCAATATTAGTCAAGAATACTTATTCAGCACTACGCCCTTGTTACTTATATCAGAAAATTATTCTACGTGAATCAAGTTATATGCGACCTATATTATATGTATACACTATAGTCCGTGCTGCAGTGTCATCAGCTATAACAACAACGAAATAAATCAAATTTCTCTAAACTAATCAGAGTGCAAACCATGATAAAAATTGATTTCAAACTAGACACACGGTACGTCCAAGTATCATTGATACAGCACAATAAGCTACGTTATACTTGAATCACGTAAATGAACGAAATTGTCATCCCAAGAAGAAGTAACTTCAAAGTAAATAAGACTGACATGGTTGCGTCTATTGAGAAGCATCGTGATGGTCAAAATCCGTATTCGATGGAGGATTTGTCAAGTTTATTCCTAGGATTATACCGTTCATGGCGGAACTTGATTCAGCTAAGACTCGCCCCTTAAGCATCCGGTAAAGCTTTAGGAGACGCCGTAGAGGCGAACTGATTCGAATTAGTAACGAAACACTAGAGCCCGAATGGCATCTTCTTATGGCTTTATTCAATGGCCGTTATAGGGGTATCGTTTTCTATCTTCGTTTTCTCTGTTGATACTGCGTGTACTGTACGACCTTAATAGATTAGAGGGACCAAATCCTCTTCCCGGTCATTTTTCTCGAGTTTTCATCCTCTTCGTAGTAGGAAATAGACTTATAAGTAGACTTATAGGACATTGTCAGGGAAACACATGGGGATTATTTATACTGTGTATGTTTATAATAGCCGTTTCTTGGACATTTTTGTAACAAGGATTTACAGAGCCTTGAGATTTACCACGTGTTAGGGTCTAGAGGTATACTATATAGAAATAAATTTTTTTTTTGTTTTTTTCGTCCTTACCTGGAATTACTCGAAGCGACGCTGTTGTTCGAGCGGGAACGACGACTTTTCAGGGAGTCACCACGATTAATGACCAACTTTCCGGTAATACTAAAATGCCTTAGTCGATAATATTCTTGTTCCTCGTTTGTGTTTGGCATACTCGCGACTCTTGACCTTTGCTGAGGAAGACCCAAAAAATTCGGACGATCGGACGAACGACTTCCTGGTGTTTTTACGGATTGGGAACGGCTGTGATGCGGACTTCCGTATCTGTAACAATGTATAATCAATTGAGTTAAACGTTTGTTTTCTTTACAAATATAACTACAATCGAACAAAACGAAATAGGTGTTGCCGAATATTATCGTGCGATATTTTGAGTTTTCCAAAATTCTCGAGTTTGGTTAGGTTAGGTGATTGGTTAGGTTAGTAAACGTCGTTAACTAGCGACTCTACGTCCATTTGAAATTTTACAAAAACACTAATTTACTGATCGAATCAAATTACTGGGAGGCTGATCGAGACAATTCACGATGATTAACAACCACGAATTATTTAGTGACAGTTCGCGTGAATTGCTAGCGTCACTAGGCCTTGCGTCGTTATATTGATTATTTTACTGATTCTGTAATTTTAACAACAGAATAGACTTACTGCTCCAGTAATGGGAAAAGAGTATGGACATAAGGACGAGTCTCGTGATAATAATATAAGGCAAAAATCTTTTATATTGCCTAAGCTGAAAAATTCGTCTAATTTTTATATTACTCTATCAGCCACTATAACGCAAAAATGGCGTCTCCAAATGGTACTAGGTTACAGATGGACACTCAATGTTTGCCATTATACAGGAGGGTAATGGTTCTCCATCAGTATAAAATCCATTAGACGTCGCTACCGTCGTTCAATGCGTGTGAATTTATCGCTTGTCTTACTCGTTCACGGCATGCAGTCAAGTCGATAGATTATGGTTACTTTAAAAATGTAAAGATGAAATAAATTTTTAATCGTGCAGTAGATGGTGGCTTTGCGCCCGCTTTAGCCTCTTTGGTCTCTATAAAAAAAATTGATGCAAATAATGACAGTCGCAATATTAAGTATTTAAATGACATATGGTACAACGTATAACCGTGAGTATTCACTTAGCCATAGGCATGTCACCTTTTCTTTTGGCATCTCTCACTTTCGAAAACTTTTTAATTCACGCCTCTCCGCATCGCTTTATCCTTGTCAAAAAGTTAATAAAAAATCGTCCCTTGTTTCACAACTCGCCATACTCGAAACTCTCTTGGTAACAAATACCAAGGATTTTTATTTGACGATAAGAGGAAACTGCGTTGAACGAATTCAAAAGTAAAATTCCCCGAAAAGTCCTAATCTTAAAAGGTTTTTCGAAAAAAATAGGTCCCCAATTAAATGCACGAAGAAGAAAAAAAAACTAAGATAACAAAGAAAGAAAAGATAATTCAAAAAGTACAATAAGCTTGAATATACATTTTTGGTCCAAGAGTAAAATATCCTTTTGACCCGTTTTCATAAAAATTCAAATTAAAGGCATCTCAATTTGCCTTGTCTGTCTGGATACGAAGAAAGAAAATAGGTTCTTTCCAAACTGAGATTTGCCCTTGTTTCGAAAGCATCAGCTGGTAACTACGTTACTCTCGTCTTGTGAAATTAGTCAGGTCGAAATTAAATTGAAGCACAAAGGGGTTTTCCTCTCTACCAGTTCCATTAGTGAGGTTACGTAATAATGTCCCGGTAGATGTCACGCGCCACTTGCCCGTAACAAGCCTATATCATAAGGAAGAGGTTGAAAGGAAGCTAGAGTCGTTAGAAAGATGATTGCAGAAAGACGAATAGTAGATAAGCGGACAAGTGGATGAAAGAAAGTCGGACAATCAGTCAAAAAATGGAAAATGCAAAAAAAACGTTGGATAAATCAAGATTCGAAGCAGCAGCAGCAGCAGCAGCGTATAAGAATGTTAAAAAGTATCTATGGTACATCGAGAGGGAAGCTGCATGGATAC
>JARPRG010000306.1:377103-392514 GCA_031001745.1 Hartigia nigra
AGCAGCAGCAGCAGCAGCAGCGTATAAGAATGTTAAAAAGTATCTATGGTACATCGAGAGGGAAGCTGCATGGATACACAATGGGAGAGTCTGAAACAGGTATTTATTTTGAAAAATAGTACGGAAACCATTTAATTTGAAATACGTATAATAATATACGATAGACTTCTCTATTCGTCGAAGAGAAAATATCAGGATTTCAATTATCGATGGCTGCAAGACTAGTTTGATTTCTTATTGTCTGACAAACTCCGATATAGATATATCGAAGGTCTTTGTACGGTTGAGGACACCCTCAACGTCATTCATTTTTTTTTTCTTTTATTTTCCCCACTCACCGTTCAAAAGAAAACAATTTATCCTTACGGAAAAATAGTTGAGTAACGGCGTAGAATTTTAGTATGTTATCGAATATAATTTCTTTTGTTGAAAAAAAAAAAAATCTAAAGGAAGTCACGTGGATCGAGTGATCCCGTGACGTGCACGATTGTACCACTGTGGAGAAACCGAAAGGAGACTGAACTAGAAAAGTTGAAATGAGTTTTGCGCAAACATTTTACGATACTTTTAATCGAATTTAGTGGCGTTACGCTATGGCGTTTCCGGTATCTTTCGCGAACAAGGAAAGAAAAGAGGAAGAAAAGTAATAGAAAACAGTAAGGGGAAAATTAAAGAAATTAAGACTGTCTTGTGTAATTGGACGATCGAATCTTTTATATACAGTGTGACCACTTACGAAAGAAATTACTAATGGACGAATCACGTGTATGTAGAAGTTTAGGATTTTTTCGTCTTTTTAGGGAAACGTGTAGAATTTTATTTAAAAAAAAAGAAGGACATCATTTTGTGAATCGAGAAATAAAAAAAAAAGAGACTATCGGTTAAATGTACTTTGAAAATGAGCAAGACGGGATAATGGCTTCGTGAAATTCCCACGTTACGACTTAAAATTCCTTAATTAATTCATCGTGTAATACACCCTCCTAAAAGTGGTGAGATACGCGAGGTACTGTTACGCTACTTGAATGGCCATAGATGTTTGACGAGAGTTTCAGGTGGAATAATGAGCAGCTTCATTATCATACGTCACAATTTTACACGAAGATGTCCCAATGAATAATTACGAGCCAGAATTAACTGTCAAAGGTGGTTGAAAAATATATGCAGATAATAAAAGTTTTTGAAATCCCGAAAACAGAAAGTAGAGAAAAAGAGAGAGAGAGAGAGGGTAGACAGAAAATGAATTCATTCAATCATCATTTCCATTGGAAATGCTAAATCCCTTCCAATTTTATAGGCTGTCCAAAAGTCCGTAGATTTTGGATAGGCAAGGAAATGCTTTAAAAAAAGAAGAAAGAGATTCTAGCGGGTAAATATGTTAGTAGTATTTTCTCTTCATCCCTGTACAGCCTAGGATACTGAGTATACGCCGGCAAAGCAAAGATAAGGGTGATTCTGAAACTGAAGCTATAAGACTGGTCAACCTTTTTAGAAGGCTAGAGAAAGTAGCTAGCTAGAGCTAGGTTGGTAGTTTGGTAGGTTGGTAGGTTGGTAGGTTGGTAGGTTGGTAGGTTGGTAGGTTGGTAGGTTGCTAGGTGGTTAGGTAGGTAGATACCGAGTAAAAGGGATGAAAAGCAAAAGAGGGTTGAAATCCAGAGCTCAAGTGGCCATAAAGGGGCCAACCCCTATATCCAACTCGAGCCAAACCGGGCTAGAGACAGCAGTGGCAGCAGTAGTAATAGCAACAGCAGCAACAGCAGCATCAGTACAACCCTTATTTCCCGTCTCGAATATCCCGTGAGGCGTTTTCGCATTCCATAAAAGTTTTGGATTTTCAGGAAACTTCAGTCGCATTCATACTCCCTGCTAACAAACGTCAAGTCTGTTGTACGCCATAATTCTCGATAGAGGGTTGAAAAGAAGTAGTACAATTTTTTAAATGCCTTTTTCACGTCCTCTTCCTTGTTTTTCTTTTTCTTCGTATGCCTAATACTCGCGAACGACGTACAAGGGTAGACAATCATCGTATATGCCTTCCCTTTGTCTGTTTATTCACCAAATCCCTACAAAGAAATGCGGCAAATTCGATTTTACAATGACCGAGTTGAAGTCGATGGCAATGTTATATCGGTAGGGGTTGAAAACGCTACTGGTAGCAGTATAAGTAATTCGATAGTAAACCAGCTGATACATACGGATTAGTCAGTAAGACAGAAAGAGAGTGGTTCCTTAGAAACCCTTAAAAGGAACAACACCTAAAAAAATTAATTATACAGACAATTAACTCGTTCAAGAAGCAAAAAAATAGTCGATCATCCCTTTCTTCAACCCCTATTCTACCTCTTCCTTTATATCCCAACACGAGTTACATAACGCAACTAATCATACACAGGCAGCACTCCGAATTTGATTAACAGTTAAAAAGGATTACTTCCTGAAGATCGATCTATCAGTGTCAAAACTCCAGTGTGAACGCTACCTTAAATTAAGGTATCATTTATCGGGTTATTGTCATTTTCTATAAAATTATTCTTTAGAGAATCGGCATCTGCCAGAAAGGGCAGCTGGGGGCACGCCGCTTGTGTTCCTATCGCTTATAGCAACTGTCGATATAGCAGAAACCTACGTCTAGCTGCCTGACTATACCTATTGGCCCGTTCTGTTCCCGTAAGACTGGAACACGAACAGCGTTCGAGCAGTTGCCGTTTCTGGCAAATGACAGCAATTCATCATTATCATCATCCTCAATTAATATAACTTTCTATAAGTATGAATCATACATTTCTTAGAGTTTCGACTCGGATATTATTTCATGAATTACACTTTTTCACAGCTGCGTGACATGCAAGGCAATCAAAACAACAATCTTTTATCGTGATCAAAAGCTAACGATAAACTATCTGTATAGCCGTACTTGAGAATAGCAATACGTGGCTCTCTCTGTGAACTAACGTTTACTAAAAGTCCAAGTCAGGGATCCTGTGGCGACAACAAAATTTTATCCATTTTAAGAACCAATGGAGGATAAGCCGATAGAGGGAATCTTCTAGTGTCATCTCTGTAATACGAAACAAAAGTAAAAGGAATTCTGAATAAAGGTTATATCCAGACGATTGGCCATTTCGCTGGGTAGATCTTCTGATGTTACGTTTCCAGTCCGTTACCTTCATTACAAACGATTGCAACAAGAAATCCCGGCTTAACCTCAAATTTATGCAGCATCCCAACAAGCAGTATGGATGAGGAGCGTATACATATATAATCCCCTCTCCTTCCCCGCCGCCCAAAAGGATAATTCAAATTTTATCCTTCGCCATTACTTATTTACTCAATCTTACAAGTATATATATATATATATATATATATATATATATACCGTTCCTATATAATAACTCAATATTACAACTATGTATATTAGCAAACGAAGTCAATTATGATGCTACTCTTATATATCTACTTCATATAATAGATATACCACGTGGTACGGATACAGACCCGATGACGTCCTCTTCAATCTTTGTATGCATAGGTATTTTCAATTTTGGCTTTTTCCACGTTAAAGAAACGTATACACATACGCAGTACACAAGTTACTCAGGAAGCATTTTGTCAGTCCCTAAAAAGAAGAGTGTAAGGTCTGCCGCGTGCCGCCGCAGGCAGTAGCGAAATTATTGCCCAGAACCCAGAATACTGAGATCGATCTCTCCTTTTCGTGCTTTAACGTAAATCGAATCCCGATATTCGAGACTGCTTTTCTCGTACAGTTACATATACGTACAGTTATATATATATATATATATATATTTATATATATATAACTATCGAAAAACGGTAAAGTTTTTACGTTATCCCACTGTCCCGTGTGAGTGCGAGGAACTTAAATCGAGTACCTATCATTGTCACAGGCGGGTATTATATTTACAAAAAGGATATAACTCTTAGGTTGCGAGATATGACGTAATGTTACATAAATAAAAAATGTATATTAACATAGAAAATACATTGATATAATAATATATTAATTGAAACGTTATGAACTTCTGACTAACGATAAATATAGACCAGGAAGAATGTAAAGTATTGATCCGATATAATTATTGTAAAGTTTAAATTATAATGGTAAGTCTATATATATACATATGAATATATTCATTCCCCTTATATTTAGACGTTTATATACGTATGTTGCTCAGTGTGTTTTATTTATCCAGAAAATTGAAAATTTCCGATCGCATATTTTTTTTCTTCCCTTAAAATAGACGACAAGAATTGACGATGAACTTTCTACCGTCTTGACTTGTTTTTTCTCTCTCTTTGTTCTTTGTGCTCCTCTAAGGAATAAAAGACGTTCGGTTACGGCGCAAAGAAGAATCTTGTAATTTTTTTTTTACAGTTTAAGGAATTCGGTGAATTAATCTGAAAGTTCAGGATCCCTTTAAAGTCCGTGTAACCATAATACACGAGACAGCACTCGATACTCCGGTTAGTAGGTACACGTAAAAGTTTCTTTTTTTCTTTCTTGTAAATTAAAAAATATATACGCTGAAAGTAGTTTTTAGATAAATAAAATAAAAAGGATTTTCTTTCGTTTCTATGTACACGAGTAGCTTTCAGGGTATAAAATTTCGAATTCGATACAACGTTCGAAAATACGAGTTCAAAATGTTCGAATGACGATTGAAAATGGACGTCCCACGAAATTATCTAGACACGCAATTGTATCTTTACAATTTTTTGGTGCCTTTATATATGGTGCCTTTGTGATTTTTGACTACATAGTAATTCAAAGGAAAGGCACAACAAAGACATCACCTGACGGTGGTTTTGCCATAGAAATCTAAATGGACAGACTAACTTCAGTTTGAGCGTTTTGTCGTGAATAATTCTGTCGATGTCCTACAGTAATAGCAATTTAAGCATGTAAAATGTAAGCCGCTATATTATCGATCATTAGGACTTTACAATCTATTATATAGACAAGAAACACTTAGGAATCCACTATATGCCTTTAAAGAACCTTTTATAACATTTTGTAACAGAAGGCTGAAAGGTTTCCGGTAAAAAGCATCATTGTCGACTATAGGCGTGTTATTGATCCTCAGTGCTTAAATATCAAGTCGCGTGCGATATCCAATTTTATACCTTGGAATTAATACGGGGAGAAAGACAGAGAGATAACGATCCGAAAGCCATAGAAAAGTAAGGGTCCCAAATTTTGAACAGAAACTCGAAATAAACGAGGAAAAATGTTGTAAGATTAATCATGAGATTTGAAAGAACCAAAACGAATACTCGAATTACATTTAACGGGACTGAATATTAATGCCTGGCACTGTAAGCAGCACTTTTCGATTATGTGGCTCGTTAAAATGGCAAAACGATGAATCTTGAAGAACTATGAAAATCTGCTACAAGGATTCTACGACTTTACGAGTAAGATCTTCGGAAACGACAATGAAGAAATGGCGAAACTTTTTCACATGTTCGATGATGCGAAAACGCTTATCGTTATGTATCATTGTTTTACATTATTAAAAGAGGCTACCCCTCGCTGATGGAGAGAGAAAGCAATGAAATAAAAATGTAATAAATGCCGGACGAAAATAACAATAAAATAGACCGAATGTCTTTCCAAAAGAAAAACATAAAAATAAGATAAACCAAAACCCTGTGGAAGTTCTTTTATTGCGGATTTTTCGAAATCCGTGAGAAATTTCAGCTGTGCGATACAAAAACTTCCCGAATAAAGCTACTGTGTGTTTCCTCGATATTTTTTTTTATGACATTTTTACGTCCGAGGATTTCGGAATTCCTCCTGAAGAATTGACCATATGAATTCTCATCGAGTAACTTCATGTGACTGATACAATTTAAATTTCTCTGTCTTTTTTCATTTTCCATTTTTTTTATAAGCATCGCATTGACGATATCAGGAATGATTTTTCGATTTTCGATTGACGACAGTAACGGATCGATCCCGAAATAATTTGTTTCTGTAACCCGTGTCATCCGTAAAAATCAGTAAAAATAGGAACAGATAAAAATTTCCCATTGACTCCCTCACAAATTGCTGTAACGAGGTTGATGTAAAATCGTGGGCATGTGTAGGCAGACAGTAACTACTTCCAACGGATTTGCCGATCGTAAATCGTAGCATACGTCACGAGTCGAACATTTACCATGATTGACGTAAAAGAAAAAAAGAAGTTCGAGCTTCACAGAACCTCTATCATTGGCCAATCGCTCTACGAATTACAGGCTCGTTATTCCAAATCGATTAAGCAACAGGGGCAAATACCACGTGTAAATCACTAGAAATCAATGGATCGTAAATGGCTTTAGGAATCCACAAAAGTGAAGCCTAGCAGAATAACCAGATAAAGTTCGACTCGCGTGGATACGATTCGTGCTGAAATTTCGATTAAAAAGAATCATTGAACTCACTTCCTCTCGAAATCGTGACTCTCCTGACGGGGTAGAATATTGGCGACATCGAGTAACTGACGTTTACTCTCCTCCCGACGTCGAGCGTCGGTATTAGGAAGTACTAGGATCGTGGCAGCAGGTGCGTCCAACGACAGCGAAGGTTGCTGGACAACGATGGTAGCTTGTGCCGGCCTCTTGGTGCTTCCGCCGCTTCCGCCTTGATGAGAGAAAATCGAAAGTTAGTATGATTCCTCCAATCACAGAATAATGAGTGAATAGCAAGAACGCCCCTGTGTACAAGTGGCATCTATGTGCGTTCCAGGGGCATTCTCGTAGCACACGAGAAGCATAAGTCAAAGTCGTTTGCTTGGAACTCCCATCGTGTTTTCATCCATTCTTTAGTATCAGCCCTTTATCATTTTTCTTACTTCCCTCCTTCTCTTCGTATCCAATTCCATCGTTCCGTTCGCAAAGATCACCTCACGTTCAGAACTATGACAATTTCGACCAACGTCATCCGAATAAACACGTGGCAGACACGCCAAGCAAACTCACAGACTGACTTGCTAATAAAGCGTGTATACCGGGTATTCATTTTTTGTGTTTGCAAGCACATTCCAATCCTCAATCAAGCCGAATGCACATCAAACACCGGCGAGCGTGTTAGCGAGGGAGCGAATCGACGAACGAACGCAAGATTCGTGAATGGATTTTTTTCCCTCAGCCAAATGCGAGAGAGCGATATAAGGAATCGATGTGCTGTATCGAAAACGCTGAATCGCATGGGTCGAAGTGCTATGATTTTATACAACCTCGAGAGTATACGAAACTTCTATGTACGTACTAATATAGCGGCACGACTTATTGTGAAGCAATTTATGTATTATAACGGGTTACTCGACTCCACCCGCTATAACTAATTTCTATCTACGTTGCCGGTCAGGGAGCGCTGGAAAGCTAGGAATTTCTGAAAAATTAGGAGTTCTGATCGGGAATCGAACCCGATACCTTTGAGCTGCCAAGCCAGGACACTAACTACTGTACCCTCGAACCATTGTCCGTCCTGATAAGTCCTGTTTATTTACTTTTCAGTCATTCCTAGGTGGTCCTACCCTCCAGCTCGGTAACGCCACGTTACAGTATACATGTAATATTGCTTGTACCCACTGATGGAAGAGGAACAAAGAAAATAAGTGAAGGCAAATTACGTTGTAGTATTCGACGGAACAAACTCCTTTTTACATTTTCAAGCACGTTACCAATTCATGCGGGTATTTATTTTCGCAGAAATACGTCAAAGCTTTGCAAATTCTCGAGTGCAGCTCGAGAGTACAGAGACTCCTAGATACATGTTAAATTTACGAAAGCTTCCTTGTCAAAGAATAAAGCATGAATGAAAATTTCTCCCTCACTCAAGACTCATTCGCTCAACAAGAATAATTATTTAGGTGTGAATTAAAAAAAAAAGACTTTAGGAACAATATTAAAATTAAAAAGAAAGATACATATTACATTTGAAATATATCATGTCTCCATAAGTAAACTTAAATGTATATGTGAACTGTAATTTTCATCAAAGGTACTACGACGGTATTTATCTTGTGGACTACAAAGTAAGTTCAAAGTACAGAAAATCAAGAGACAAAGAAGCATTCTTAAAGAAAGTACTCGAGTACTCGTACTCGATTGCGTTTTTAGTGTGAATGCAGACAGACTCCTTTGACAGATATAAAAGAGCGAGCGCAAAATGACTGCGTGTTGAACAGAAAGATAGTTGAAGCAAGAGTCACGCAAGAGGAAGAAGGAACCGGACAGTAAGGAAGCCGATGAAATGGTTATAGGCGTTAAAAAATAGAAGAGAGAAATAAAGAAAGAAAAAGGACCGTTTCATAGTACCAGGTTTAAGAAAAGACGTTATCTGAAAGAACTTAAGCGACCCAAAAGAGTACGGAAGATCCTCCTAAGGATCTAAAGTAGCCAGAGTAGGTCCCATTGAAAACGGATAAACGGATAGGTCCATCAAATTCTTGTCTTCTTTCCTCTACTCTCTCACTCTCTCTCTCTCTCTCTCTCACTTGTATGGTGATATAAGAAAAAAAATAACAACGAGTTGTCTGTGGAACAGGTGACGCAACCAACACGCAACGAAAGACACAAAGCGAAAACAACTGCCACGCGCATCATATAGGATTTGTCTTTGTGTTGTTTGGCAGAACAAAATAAATGTACTGTTCGCACGTCATGAGAAGGACCCCGAAGAAGGTTTACCAGAATGTACTAAAATCTTGGAATATTGGGCACAATGAGTCTTTACAGAAAGATACTAAGCCTTTCGGGGTCCTACCCGTGGCGGGCGGACTATACCTATTGCGCAAAACGGGAAAAAGAGCCTGATCCATGAATGAATGGCTGAAACGAGGGGATGAGATTCTGAAAGAAAGAACATCAAATTCAATTTTTTTTTTAGAGTAATCGGGAGATTCCTGATAACTGACATTTTAAAAAGCATTTTTTTTTGTTATCACAAACTCGACACTCGCCCATGCATACACTTATGGATACGTATATACTGAAAATATAAAACTTTCTTCACATATTGGTATATGGGTAAGCTAGTTATCTTATGTACTGGGTGTTTTAATTTACTTTACTAACGATGCATATCCTTCCACCCGTCCAACACCATTCTTTGTAACACTCTTAAGGTCCTCTTGGGGAACGCGAGAATAAAAAGAAACTATAAATGTTGAACTTAAGAGGATTTTCACCGGATCTAGGGGATCGGAGTAATCCGATTAATATTCTAGAAATTTCGTCACGGTGAATTCACTGTAATAACATTGATAACGAATGAATTTACATATAATGTCATAAAGCTGACAAAGGAGACTGTATCACGGTATATTATGCTTCCCAATCGTTTAAATCAAATTTATCAATTTATTCTTATTGCACAATTTCCAATGATTTTCAAGGGATTAGATACACAAGACTTGACTGGAGTATTTTTTTTTTAATTTCAAAGTATTAACCGACCGTTTTCCCTCATTCAATTAATTAATGAATGTCCATCGATCGATTATACTTGATTGACAATACCTGGTACACGTCCTCTTCCTCGAGTGATTGGACCCTGAGGTGCGCACGTTGATTGGCTGCCACAAAGTGAAATATCCAATGGATTCGTCGTGACGTTGATATTCGCCTTGATTGTCTTCTGACCAATTTTTGTCTCGTTATCTTGCTTATCGCCTTCTGTCCGTTGCTGAAGATTCTTTCCGGCATTTGATGCATTAACGTGATTCACTTGTACACATTGCTTCTCCTTTGATGCGACCAATGCCAGCATCGCATTTATTTGGTTCGGATCCGGTTGGCCAGCATCCACGGATCCTCTCACTGGAGTACTGCGAACATATATAAGCATTTCCTTTCTTATCAATCCTCTGAGAATCAGTCTAATCTCCTCTCTGATTTATCCGATCTTCGACTACTGTTGTCTGGTTTATGGTGATCTGGCGGTTACACTTAACACCAAGCTGGAACGAGCACTAAATGCATGCGTGCGATTTATTTTCGACCTTCGTAAGGATGACCACGTCTCAGCCTACTACACGAAGCTTGGCTGGCTGAAGATCAGAAACCGTCGTCTATATTTTCTTGGCTGTTCAGTGCATAAGCTACTTCGCCAGGGCGTTCCTTTATATTTTGCGACGTCAATCCAGACGGTGGGAGCGGTGGCAAGTAGATCCTTGCGCTCTCCCGCATCGAATCTCATCGTTCCTGTCCACCGCACAGAAGCTTACAGGAACTCCTTCTCCGTTTGGGCGTCTCTAGTTTGGAACTCCCTACCGCAGGATTTAAAAACTGAGCCCTCTCTGGCCCAGTTCAAATCGGGGCTGAAACGCCACCTTCTCTCGATCCAGGCGTGTTGAGCATCGCCTTCCAAATATCTATCTAAGTCTATCTTACTAATGTAAGCCTAATATATACCTTTCCTGTATCACCTTCTAACTAAGCCGAGCTCCTCCTACTGTAAGAGCATTTTCTTTTGTTTACTGCACCTTAAGCTAGCCTTATCTATATTATAAATTATTCAGCTTTCTGTAACTACCGACCTGTGGTCTAACGGCACTCCTGCCGAGATCAAATAAACTTATTTCTCTCTCTCTCTCTCTCTCTTATTTTAGCTTAGCTTGATCCAGATAAATGTCAGTACTGAAAAGATTCGACAAGTTGAATAACTTCAAAGCATGGGTTTTAAAAGAAAAATAAAGGGAAAAGTTTAACCAAGAAAGCCCAAATTAAAGTCAAATGAATATAATGATCAATAAATAATCGCCGAATAAAGATTAGCCTTTAAGGACGTAACTGACAAGCGTCACGATCGTTATTTGGCAATATCACTTGAAATGCTCTCAAGTAATTAATAAGGATTTCCTAATTGATAATGGGGCTTTACTAAGGATGACTCGACAATTCTTCGAGAAATATAGAGAACGTTACCACAAGAGCATATTTCCCCGTTTCAGTAGAAAAGAGAATTGGAGCGTAAAGATTATCAAGTACTTCGTTTGCTCAAGCGTTATTCACCGAAGGCGGATCGTCGATGTCGTAGCAATTTTATCAACCTCCCCCGAACAAAGTATTCCTAACCTAACCTAACCTAACAAACGACCAAAGTAGTACCATCTATATACTTATTTTTCCATTTTTTTTTAATACTACAGATAATAACGTATCCACATACGGGAAAAATAGCTAAGAATAATTGGTTAAGTGGAAAGTCTATAATGCGCACAACGATATCTTTACCTAAAGAAGTCCGTGACTCGAAGATCTGGCAGGGGTGGTGTCCTTCCACTAACGAAGGTGAACCTGGGTTCTTGATGAGCCCCGATTAGGGGTGTGGGCGGAGGAGCACCAGGACCGTCAGCAAGAGAATTCTGAATGGTGCCCTGTGCTCTAGGGGCAGTGCTATGCTGTTGCGCGTTTCTGGCTAAGCTTGCAGTGTTTTCTGATTGGATGGAATTCGCCCTGGATGAGCGTTGGGGGGTCTGTTGGTGTTGCGAGGGGTGCGTTGGGCTTGACTGACTTGTGACAGGGGGTGGTGACATTTCGGACGGTCCATCTATCAGATCCAAACTATCCTCAGGCTGCTCTCCGTCGGTTGTTGTCACCTAAACACATGTCAATGTCTAAGTAAATATACGAGTACGTGGATCTCGGTGACACTGAATTATTAATTGTTATATAATATTCAAAATATTATCGTACATAAACATAACATACCATGGTGACCATCGTGTTTGCGCTATCGGTGCTCGTATTGATGGTCGTGTCCGAAGTCGTACTGGATCCCATAACGACGAGCTTCGGTACAGTGCGACAGCTACGGCTTCCGCCAGCTGATCGAAAATTTAATCTACGCAGTGCGGAAGCAGCGTGAGCCAGAATGTCTCCGTCTTGTGATTTCTCGGTGGCGTGGTGACCGCGCGACGGCGACGACTGCGACCCCCCGAAATCAGACCTGCCACCCCTCAATCCGACGCCCCTGCCCGAGGAACCCCGGTTCTCCGAGCATCCCTGCACAGAGAGAGATAGAAAGAGAGACAGAGCGAGAGAGAGAAAGAGAGAAAACATCACAAAATATTATGACGCAAAGGATAATATATATACTATAATAACATGGCTAAATCGAATTTTCGAGTAGCCCTATATCTTAAGAAATTCATTACCCGTGCCTTAGTGAACTTCTCATTAATCATCTTGGCTAGATACATAATTCAGACCTGAAAGAGCCAGTTGTTGCCCTGAACACGCAAGGACCAAATCACAGGTGGAACGTATACGTAGTACCAATCATTTTTACCTTGGGTATCGTTCCATCTTAATACACGCTTAAATAAATCCTGACAAAGATCCCGGTAAATTGAGGTTCACGAAACGATATGCAATGAATAAGTATAAATATTTCGAAACAAAATTATACGACTCACTACTCATATAGGGATATTCAAAATTTGACAGTGATAAAAAAAAACCCGATACTACCCACTAGATCCAATCGAAAATACGTGATGAAATATGTATTCGAAACACGGATCGTTGTTGATGCTGCACATCATTGCATACATATTAATGCATCGGATTGCATTTTGT
Source organism: Hartigia nigra (assembly GCA_031001745.1). Taxonomy (NCBI): domain Eukaryota; kingdom Metazoa; phylum Arthropoda; class Insecta; order Hymenoptera; family Cephidae; genus Hartigia; species Hartigia nigra. Next base: position 389,692 of record JARPRG010000306.1, read on the forward strand.
TTAAGCACAACAAACCTGGATAAAGCCTCCGGCATTTTATCTGCCGTTATTGTCTGTTAGCTTAATGCAAGCAATATAATAATTGTTTTATCAATAGAAATGGCTGACTATAGAGGATTGCGAATACTCTGGATCGACGTTTTACCGCAGTGATGACAATGCCATTGAAATCGTTATACAATTATTTAAATTCAACTTACATATAATTTCTGTGATTATAAAGCAATAGGTGTCTATCTCCAAGTAATAATGGTACAATGGTATGATCGATCGTGAACGTCATCTATATCGTATCATATTATTAGGTGCCACTGAGCCGCTGAGTAATGTAGGTCATGCGAGGTACACACCGCATGTGCAATGTGTGCGGAATAACCCCGGCGTAGGATAAATTGTTCCACCCTTGACGCAGGTGCAGGGTCGTCTCCGTCAGCAGTAGCGTATCGCCACGTTTTCTATATATTTCATCAAAAATCCAAGAACGCCATTGCGCACTATACAATAGCGTATCCCTCTGCGTTGTATATTAGCGTCATTATTTTTCTAGCTGAATATTATTCCGTGCCAGAAAAGCGATAGAATTTCTTCCTGTGTATCATCCGGGATTTTATGTTACGATGATCCAGAACTTATTGGAAACACTTTTTAATATGAAAATGTTCTTTGACAATGAAATTTTACCACGATGTGATTAGTGACGCCGAAATACAATTCAAAGCATCGGCCATCTTGAATACGACTATCGTCATCTAACTTTCTCTTTTGTACTTGCGAACGAGATAAAAAATTGTTTGGCAAAAAGAGACAATACTGCAGCGACGGATGGAAAGAGGTTTTTTCAAAAAATCGTGTAAAGACAATAGAGAAATAATAACGACAGAAGCGTCGTTTGCAGTGACGCTGGCTACACTGTCAACGATACTATCAATAAAGAGCTTCACTTCGTACCTGTATATTCCCACTGAACGTTAACAAGCTTGCCAATTCCAGATTAATTATCAGTCTCGCCAATTAAGAATAGTTATCCAATACGTGAGAGAAAGTCGCACAATTCGAAACGCGAAAAGCGTTACATTACGCATCAATGACACTCGGCGCCATATTGGATTTTCAACTTCTGACGCGTCACAGTCGAGCGAACTTCGAGTCACGAAGGAATGCTTACTTTCGCTGCAGGAAAAAATAATTTAATCACATGCCCACGCACGCAACCCTAACCTCTCTCTGTTATACAACGCGGTGATTATTAGACTAAACCCACAGTGCCAATGTCGACTACAAGGAAATATTCTACACGTGTAATTTCATGCTGCGTTTACCAATAGACTACGTAATGGAGTCAACAAAATTTTCCGGAACGTTAGACTACCTGGTATAAGGATTGCATGTCAGCAACTGTATAAATAGGCACATAGATATATGTCATACATAACATACATTATGCTTTAGCTACTGCAAGTAAGGTCACGCAAAATGAAGGGTCGAAAAGGCAGTTTAGTCGCGTGAAATAAGAGAAAGTAAAAGAAACAGGGTTGTAGAGTGGCAAGGGAGAGGAGGATCGAGAAGAAACTTTTCTTACGGCATTCTCACGGAGAGCCCAGTCAAAGGTGCAAAGTTTCTATAACTTTCGACGTTATCACGTAACTAGAGGAATTTATCAACATCCCCAAGGATCTCTCTTGTTTCTGAAGAGGCGCAAGGACACCGATCAAAGGTTCTCCATTACCTATATACAAAAGTATTATATATATATAAACGATTCTTGGATACTCAGAGAAGTTGGAAAACTAAATTTCGACTTTTTCTTTATCCAATATTAACCTTGAACAAAATTAACTGCCTAAATTGGTACGAAGGTCACACTACATAGCCTCAGGGTCAATTCCTAACTATTGTCTCTCACGAAATTACACGACGATAGGTTAATATATGCTGAGAGGAAAATCGTAAATTGCGACGAGTCTTTAAACGGCGTTAACACCGAAACCCTATGGACGTTCATGGTGAATAAAGAGGCTTATATATCTATTCAGCGATTTCACGACAATCTCAAGGACAAATGAAAAGTGAAGAACGGAGTGATGATAGAAAAAAAATATTTGTTGGAGAAACGATTCCTAACGAGATTTAACCCTTGAGTAAGGGCGTCAACTTTCATAACAATAGTCCTCGCGTAAGTGCTGTAAAGACTCCATTTTGATAATGCTACAAATCCTTAAGAGAATTAATGTATTTTACCATTCAATTTCATTCTCGATTAATAAATAAATAATAATGAAAAAAAAATTGTTGTAGCGGTAGTTGAAAATTAAAGATTTGGGATATTTTAGGTACCCAGGCAACGGTTTGAGGGTTAAGAGTTTGAAACTTGCTGAGCTTAGCACAGCAATCTCGCTGTGACACAAATTCGAGATTCGAAAAAATTTTAAAGACATAATTTTGGTTAATTTTCAAAGACGAGCACAGTAAAAAAATGTATTTATCAAAACGTTTTATTTCTAATTAAACTACGTATCTTTTGTTTAATAAAGTTACAAAGTTAATTAACACTAATTAAACAATTTCACTACCTAATGGCAATTTATTCGCGATGCGAAACCATTTTTAAATTGTCAAAAGGTTCTTTATTCGAGTTTTTGATTTTCGGACAAACGAGGTAATACTCGTACATTCGTATAAATAGACGTACTGCTTTTTCCACTTATTAATTGATACCACCAGTTTTTCGAAACTTCTTAATTCAATCAAAATACATAAACGAAGTAAATACCGAGGGAAACTATATGTATCAAAGGACGACAAATATATATATATATATATATA
>JARPRG010000306.1:396363-419621 GCA_031001745.1 Hartigia nigra
TATAATTGCTATTTCCATCGTAGCCGCACTCTGATTGGTGAACTTTGACCGGCTCCCATTTAAAAACTACGCACTTTCGAACAAAAGGAAGGTCATTTTCGTAACCTGCTGTTGCCCCGGATTGTCGCTACGTCGAGATTATCATCGAATTTTGGGACACCCTGTATATACCCATTTCAAAAATGTGTAGGTTGCCAATATACCCATATTCGCTGTAACTGTATTTTCTACACATATACAGAGACTCCTGCGACACCATAGAAGAAACGACCTGGCGCTTAACAATAAAACTCTTCCCTAGCAATAAATCAAGCCAGGCTCTATATGGAGTTGCCCATAGAGAAAAGCTACACCATAACTCAACAGGTCACGAAGTGTGCAGTTGAACGGCGATAGAAAATGAAATAGAGAAAGAGGGGATGACGAAAGCAAAGATAGAAGAAAACATTTTCTTTTTTACTTATAGATTCTCATTTTTCATATTTCGAATGTATTTTATTATTTTTATTTTTTTTTCCCGCTCCTTGAGTTCCATTTACAACGAGTTAAGGTAAAGTAGTCGAATATCGTTCCTTTTCCTATTATCGTCCACCGATATATTTCGCAAGTGAAGCAAGCTCTGTACAATTTTAAACTCGGAACTACGGAAATGGAGCGCCACGAGTAATCTGTGTATCTGACGTGACGCTACGCTACGACGTTCCTATCTGACGAACAATGAAAAGAACGATAATTGTCCGCGAAAAGTTCTTTACGGTAATCTACTTATTGTCTTGTAGAATTGCCAGTGACTAACTAATTAATAGAGATGTTTTATTTCGATATTTTTCTTCATCAATCTTTAGAATTTTTATGGACTTCTTTAAGCCCATTCAGTTTTCACTTGTACGCAGTCCAAGTGCAAGATTGAAAAAGAAAAGGATTTCAGGTCCTTTTGGTAGTAACCTTTATTCGGAAGATCAAAGAAACGAAAAAGTGGATAAGGTGCACTAAATGTTTTCAGTGGAGTTATGAGAAATGTACCAATAGATCTACTACGCAATATATTTATTTGCAATTCTTCTTTAGAATAATTCCTTTACCATATCAGTCGCCATAGACTTAATATTATCTTATTATTGTCCTCAAGGACGATATTGAGTCGCTTTTTCTCAAGAGACAGTAATACTTATGCTTTTACTTATGGTTAATGAAAAAAATCTATTATCTCTTATTTTTCGTTCTACAATATTGGTTTTGTCAAAAGTCATTTCATTTCTTTTCAGAGAAATTCACGTAATATCTCCATAACCGTGTACATACATACGAGCTGTTTTCGATGTAATTGAAGATTTGATTAAAATAATTGATGAAAAAAAAACAAAAGCAAAAACAAAAAAAAACAAAAGCAAAAACAAAAAAAAACCTTAACTTTGCTTTCGTTTACCTTGAAATAAAATTACATTATGTACGAAGGTTTCTATTAAATCATATGCATAATACACGTAGACCTCGGACCAGTAGAGAACTTAATTTTTTGTCTTTTTCTCAGATATTATATCATATTATATCACCGAAATTAAGCTTTTGATATCCGTCAATTACAAGCAACTAAAAACAAAGAAATATGTATATTGACTATAATAATGATTGTGAAAATATTCCGTATTAAAAACATCCAAAGTAACGCCGGTGAAATTCGTCGAATGGTATTTTTATCAATGTTTATTTAATCACGTGAAAATCTTGCAAGTCACACCTTTTTCCGTTCAAAATATTAATATCGACAAAGGGCAGAGATATAACTGGCAGATTATATGGTGTAACATTAATAACTTCAAAATCGACCTAAGAAAAATATTCAAGTGATCGTGCTTACGTGACTTTTCGTATAAGTATATGTATTTATATATTTATGAACCGAAAACATATATGTATACTAATAGTACACGCAGCCATTATCTGTATAAGCGGTCGTAAGTATTTAAACGAATACGAAATCGAAAAAGACTCAACGAAGATCTCGACAAAAATTAACCTTAGCTTACGGAAAATGCTAATAAGAAAGGCTCCATCTTTCCCCGTACACACTATATACATATACATATATATATAGGTATATATAGTATAAATATCTACCTGCGTACATTCTCAAGTTGCTCTAGAGGTTCGAGGTAGATATTCTTCGATATTCCTTCGGGTAATCAGTCACCTATTCCTTGGGATTTTCATCCCTTGGAATCTCTGGAAACGCTATTACCCGTTCCATCCCTCCGCGTCCACCCCGAAGTTGAATCGGGATATGGATGGATAGAAGACAAAAAAAATAAGGAAAAAAAAAAAATTCGAATTAGATTTATTACGAATTTACCCGAGTCTCACATTCTACTACTCTCTTCTTTTGCTCCCTTTCACCACCCTCTAGAGATCTGCTTTCCCCCTGATGCTTGCCGTGATACTCCGGGCTTTAAGGCTGATCGCAAATATATACGCATCAGAGCGCAGGAAATCGACTCTCTTTTTTTTCATTCTCCACTAGCGATCGATGGTGCTTGCCACGTGGTGCGTGGGCCACTGGGCAATAATTAAAATATGCTAATGAGTGACGATAAGAATTTGGTGGGAAAAAATAGGTGAAATTTAAACTATGGTGTTTAAGGTGAATACGTAGGTATATCTAATAGAGGCGAAATTTTAGAGTTTTTCCTTGCTGCGTCCGTATTTTTCACGCGTTGTTTATTATTCTAATACTGTTATTTGTGTTTTACAGACACTGTGTATTCGACCGAGTGGCAAAAGAAAAACATGCAAACAGTTGATCATAAAAATACCGTTGTTTACAGTTTGCAAGTAATCAAACGTTAACTGTAAATGTAAATGAATTGGTCGTCGATAAATATACGTAGCTTTATGAAAAAGAAAATAAGCGAGAAATTGCAATCGTCAGAATCGTTACTGTTTACACGAAACAATCGTCGCCTACTCAACGTTAAATTCTACTATGAGAAATCAATATAAAATGCAATATGAATGTCATGAAAATAAAAATTATTCAGTCCCAATTTGATCGTTACTCGGCCCGTTTTTACTTCCGACAAGTTGAACCTGAAAACACGAACTTCTCTCAACCCCAGCACTACGAGGGAAACAAGGAATCGTAGGGGACAAAAGGAAGGGAGAAAAAAAAGAATGGAGAATTAGGCAAAAAGGGGGAATATAAGAATATAAGTAAACACCCTCAACTTAGCCTTGTTTCTTCAAAGATAAATTACACTCGAATCTCGCCTATACGGTCTCAACACAATGCCGTCAAGCTTCGCGAAAGATGAACTTTTATATATTACTGAAAACAATTGATGATGGTTCTTCGGCTTATGAGAAAAGTCAATGACGCTAATACAAAAGTGATGGCAAAAAAGAAACGTAAGAAACGACTGGAAGGGCAGTGATCGAGTTTCAAGTAATTTATTCATCGAAATTGATACATCTTCACGATCGAACGTACAATTAATCCAACGTACATTCGATTTACATGGCGACCTATCAGAGACCCGATAACAGACTCGGCCATTTGATTTCGTTCAACGAACACTGTCGAATCCATAATAACGTCCTATGCGTCATTCAAGCTCGTGACATTCAAGCGTCGGGCAAACTGGGCCAATTCCATGCAATCACCACATACACAAACGCCAAGTACAAACTGACACACGACAGTACCGGAAGTTGAAAATTTCGCGCAAGTTATACTACAATACGATACAACCGTTATCTTATCATATTCATAGCCTAGAGTCCAACAGTACCTATCGATAAATAAAAGTCGAATATAACAATAATAAATAATCGATTAAAGGAGAATCCTCGAAAGAGACTCGTAAACAAGATACCAATATCAATCCTATCATTCGAACATAAAAATAATAAAGAATTAAATAATACCATTACAATAAGAACACTCTGTACATTGTTCCAATAAGTTAAATACGTGTAACGTAATACGTATATCCTATAACGAATAAATATCCACTTTCCTCGTTACAATGGCATTGTAAATTGTAAATAGGATTCCTAATCGTAAAACAATCTTATCTCAATCAAAGAATTCGAGTAAGTACAGTCAAGAGTCCTCTGCAAGTAATACCAAAGTCGTTCATACAGACTGAAAAGCAGCTCAGTTTTCCACTTGAAGTTTCTTGGGTACACGGAAGGAGCACGTTGTTGTTTGCCCGTGGGAGAATGTAAGGATCTATCAAAAGTTTTGATTTATCGATGTAGCCTACCGATAGCCCCTTTTTATTCCCATTCTATTCGCCGATTCCACCGTCGGTATTGCCTTACGCTATTTATCTTTAAAGCCAGTTGGCCAACTCGCCATTATGTTTTATTCCAAGTTTCCAGCGCGAGACCAAACTATATCGGGTACAAAATGGTATAGGATAGTACTAGCCTATAGATATAGGTAGACTAAGGGGTCGTGTACATACATCGTATAGAGCAACCAGGTTACGATCAATCGTTAATCACGTGAGGTTCTTTCCGGTGTCGTTAACTTTCTCCTCGACTGTACTAAGTACTGACTGAGTCCAGATAAGCCAAGATAATTCCGCCAAAGGAATAAAAATAGTTTTTCACCCTATCCCACAACACCAAGAATATAGCAAAGAATGGCGGTTCAAACGACAGAGGCGTAAATTCTCTGTAAAGTTTATACTGTCGGAGGGGTAGCTAACAGTCACCAAGGGATTTTCCTTGTAGAATTCTATTACGGGTTAGAGGTCGTGTCCTCGTGGAATAGATACGCACTAATGCGTCCTTCGATACTGTTTTTTTTTGTTTTCCATCGACCACAAAACATTTTCATTTTGTCACATATCCACACGAATTTTAATATAAAGGTATAACTTCCGATATCGATCGCTGTTATTAGGTTGCAAGGCGTAATATTTTTACAATATTCTCAAGATACAAAGTTCAAGAAAAGTATGGCTTTTCATATTGATCTTTATTGATTTCTGACAAGGCGAAATACCTTTTGATAATAGAATACGTGAATTTCTACGTATAAAATGTCAATGGATTAAAGAAATTAAAAAATGTACATTCCTAATATTAACATGTGACGGATCATGACGTCACGCGACCCACGATGCACCAGGAAAGTGTAAGATTTTTCTTGGATGAAAAAGGCCCTGTGCACTCCAGTCGCAGAGTAGTTTTGGCCCATACAAAAATACGAAGTTATTTCAGGCAAACCCAGGTAGTCCCCACAAAGTTAATAACTGTCAGTGTCAAAGATGACGTCATGAAAGGACACACCGCTTCTCATGCAGGGATGATAGCTCTTGCATGCATTATATGCTACCTCTCATGTTGAAGGCAACTGGGAATAATGTAGGAGTAACGCGAGTAGTAAAAGTCAGTAGGAATCCAGGCACAGGCCGCTCGTTTCTGCCTGACCAACAACGTATGTACATGTTGCATAAAAATATCCAGTGCACCAGGTGAATCATAAGTTACTGTTACCTTTATTTTTTTTATGAAAACTTCTGTGCAATACGCAACACGATAATAAAGTTTTTGGCAAGGTCTTAATATTCAAATATAAAAAAAATTCGTGTAAAATACTTCCATTATTTTCCTATCACACTACTGCATATATAGACATATATAATGTCTCGACTAACTTTAGTTACCGTACAAGTATATTTTTAGAACGTCTAAACCATACAAACTGTTCTGGACACAGTAGATACTATTTCAATATGCACGACAGCGTGACCAGTAGTTGTCTCTCGTTACGATCAGACATACAAAAAGTCGCACAAGTGCATTACAACGTTGCGACGTATCCTTAGTCTCCTGTCTTTGTCCCTCACACCTACTTTCTTTATTCCCTGCTATTTATCCATCTCGCCACACATTCGCAATTCTCGCTTGGCACTCCGTCCGTCTAGTAGCTACTGTCGCTCTCGAAATTCTGGGTCAGACAAGCGCAGTAGAAAAAGTCATCGTTCGATCAAACTCAGCGACTTGTCAGCAGGCACCGAAGTAAAGAACCGAATGCACCAGTGTAAAAATAGCAAAAAGTAGAAATGAGATGAAAAATATAAGAAAAAAATATATATATATCATCTCTACCCTGGCTATTGTCCCGGCAAGTGTTATGGTTAGCAAAATTATGGCTCAGCGGACGCAATAATCAAGAAAATATCGTTCGATGAGATCAGCCAAGAAAATGCGGCTCCTTCGAGTCTGACTCGAAGCATCTCGTAACCGGATCGTGTCTGGCGTCGATATAACGATTCTTCGCCACAGGAATTTTCCCAACCCCAATAATATAAGAGCAGCGAAACCATTCGGAGAGAAATTGTCCGACAGTGAGATAGGCACAAACAATCCTCCACGCACGCATATCGACACAGAGAATTCAGAACGTAACGATCGTTCGCTTCGCGTAGACCTCTCCTTTCCTATCTTATCTAAGAAAATAGGAATTCTCATATCACTCTGTATATAGTAAACTGCACAGAACTCGTATACTATAACCGTGTCCTAATAAATCGGCCATTTTGTTACGAACAGAAGAAAACAAGTCTATATATTTACATCGTACACCTACGAGTACAACTATAGGGCTTTTAAGCATATATACAATTAGCCCGTTATAAAAAGAAGTAATTTTGAAAAAAAAAAAACAAATTTTTTAATTTTTTACCTAATATCAGTAATAGAGATTTCATCAATACCAGGGAATATTATATATACAGAAAATAGTGTACTCACGTGGGCCTTGCGTTCAGGGGTGGAGGGCGGATTCGGGGTGTTTGGCAAAGAACCCCCTGAAGGGGTACCGTGCCGCAGCCGCGCCAGGGCCGTACGAATGCTCTCCGTCACGAGGCCCTTTTATTTATCTCCTCTTCCAGAGTCCTCTTCGTTCCTCTTTGATTTTCTTGCCCGGGATAGCTCCTCGATGATCAGATGATAGTAAGCCACCCTTGTCGACATCGACAAGGACGACCACGATAATACCGGCACAAGCATCTCCCCGTTACACCCTCACGCGTAATACCCTTCGGACATGACGATCAACCCCAAAAAAAAAAGAACGCGACAGAATATCTGAATATCGTAACACCGTAACACTATAACACACCCTTCCAGATCGTCCCTGTCACCCTTAGCCGTGACACCCTCTCTCTTTCACTTCCTTCAAGGATCCGTTCGATACCTTCGACGATCCACTTGGCTAGGCTGGAATTAGAGTGCTTTCGGCACTTTAAGCGATCGAGGTTAAGTATTCCCTACGTTCGCTTCAAGCTTCCATGCTAATAGTTAAAGCTATTCGTAAAGCTTCTGTTACATCCGCGACTTCCGGTACGCTGCTTATGAGCGTACAAATGTCTGTCCTTGTCTTTCTCTTAATATCGATATCCTTTTTTCATTCACTGACATACTTCCATCCTCTCTCTTTCTCTTCCTTACGTCTCGGTTCTCGTCAATTTTTTAAGTGCCCTCAGCTTCACTCTCCTCGCCTTGGTATTTCTCAGCAATCCCTTATTAATGCGCGTGACTCATCTGAAACAAGGTAATACAATAAACTGTGTAAAAACGGCTAAGAAAAAAGTTTTATCCGAATTTCACGATAATTATTTACTTTAAGAACCGTTGTTTCGTCTTACGTTGGTATTACATGGGATGGTAACAAAACGAAAATGGGCTGAACTAAGTTGGACTGGTATACTATACGCGACAAATCGATTTCTGTATAACAAATTCAGAATGAAATTTCAGAATGCCGCAAGGCTTCTCGTGAATGACTTACGCATGCGCCATCTGTCATTCAACAACATAAAGAATTTCGTTTTTTTTTTAAATACGAACGACGTTTAAATTATTTGGATATTGTTATAGGTATTTTTTGATGCCAAAAAAAAAAATTCTCAAAAAAATAAAAAAAATTTTCACCTAACGGTATGAAATATACTTTACGACCGATTCTCATACCTACCAAATATACATGCAAAATTTCATAAAAATCTGTCGAGCCGTTTCGGAGGAGTTCGACCACAAACACCGTGACACGAGATTTTTATATATAAGATTATTATTTCGTGCTAATTAAAATTTTTAAGTGCCAAAATTTCAAATTTCACAGCACGATTTAAACGGTTCCTATATTTGCTCGTGGAATCTAGAGTATTTTTCTTTACGTAACAACCCTACACAAAGTGCTACAGTGGGCTGTGAGCGAAGCGTATGACGCTCAACAAGTAAATACAGAGGAGCACTGTGTATTTGCCAATTAAACTGTTAATTAACGCTCCGCGTATGTCGTATCGGTCCTTCACCTTCGGCGTTACATCAAACTTGTATAATGTGTATAACGATCACTGTGAATATTTCGTCGGTTGCGTAACTTTGCAAATTTCTCATATTACAGGACACTCATCCAATCCATACTTATGTGTAGACGTGACGTAACATACATGTTACGTAATATATTAATTACAAAAGAACAAGTATAATCATAACCTTAGCTATTAATTTCATCGATTGCAATTTTTGTTTTGCATGGAAAATATCTTTTTTTTTGTTTTCTTATATCGGTAGTAACTGCCAACTTTCTCCTAGGTATTATACGTTATATAATATATACGTAATACGTTGGATCAGAGCATAAATGAGAATCATTTCGTACAAATATAATAATACAGCACAGTGTTTCCCACTGCATTCTAACCCCTTTCATTTCTCACTTCAGTAGGCAATTTCGAGTCTCGTAATTCACTAACATAAATATATACACACGCGCACACATATATGAAAATCTTTCAGCAAGCAATACTCCACAGGATAGCCAACGAGAGCCCAAGGATAAGTCCAGCCCGGAAAATGTATAAGGAAAATCGTTTTATCCCAGATTAAAGACATATTAAAACTTTCAATTTCAGATCTAATTTTCAACGTGACAGTAACGCATTTAAAATGAATTTACGTATAATCTACTATTACCCCCTATATAACAGGATATCGTTAATTGAAAATGCAATAAATCTCTCCTGAAAATAAATGTATTCAGACTTCAAGTCACGACTTTGGTATCCTTTCGCTTGCCCTAAGGGTGCATTTTGACAGAAGCAATTTCAGCGACAAATATAATATATTACAGGATATTGAGCTGTATGATTTTTAATTTCCTGAATAAATTTTCAAGTACAATATATATGTAAAGTTGCGTGTGTGTATGTGTTTTTATATGTATCAATCGTATAATACAATGTACATACTATTGATTGTTTTTTCTTTTCTCTCTCTCTCTCGTGTCCCTATACCGTTTAACGGCATGTTCGCGGCATTTAAGTTCGGCTTGCATGAGACACGAAGGCTCTGGGCGACAGACCCCGCGTTTTGTTAACACCGTGATCGTGCATGCCGGTAATTGTGCACGATCAACTAAGGCTCCGCCGTGAAATCGCGATTGCAGCCCGCACAGAGGCTTTTACGTCTAATGCAGACGATTGAGGATCGCTGTTGAGAGCTGATAAATTATAGCGTTTAACGTAATTCTGGGCAATTTGCATTTTCGTTAATTATCCTACATTAGCGAAACAATGAAAATTGCCATTGTACATTCCTCGTACGTGCGCATTAATCTTGCTAAACAAAAATACATTTCGCATTGTACGTGTTACACGTATAAAAAATAATAACTGAGGTATTTACTTAGAGGATTGTCTATCCATATATATATATATATATATATTCATCATATACATAATATAATATATATATATTCATCATATACTTAATATAATATATGGTATATATATACACATATATATTCTTTGGTTACATTTCACTGTTACACAGATAACCTGTCCAAACACCAGGAAATGGTATTTCCGATATATTTCAGACTGCTATGCACGAAACACCCTATACAGGAACTTACTAGGCATTTTAGCTAGTAGAAAGAACCAAGCAACTGCCAGACCATTTATTACGCGATAAATTAAGGTACTAAGTGCTGTCCCAAATTACATAAGTAACCCATAAAATATCAGCTACCTCTATCAGGGCAGATGCTAGGAAAAAACTTAAAGGGATTGCATATTATAAAATAAAAGTTATTACGAAATGGCTATCGTCCTTGAACTTAATATTATCCTTATGAAAATTTAGCCTTTGGCAAGGATGTTTTACCAAAGAGTATCAAAGGAAAAACTTATGGTAACCAATTGAAAGTCCACTGGGTACCACTGATTATTACTAGCCAAGTACCATTGTTAATGCTAAATTTTGCTAAGGGAACTTCCGGAAAGGTAGATACACGGAACGTTGGGAATACCATTTTGCCAAATGGTTTTCCCGTGGTTCATTTATATGTATAGAAATCAAAGTGGTAATCTTAAGGTTTAGCCATCCCTTTGTAAACCAAAGACCACCATGGCTCAAGGAAGCAAGTCGCGACTGACACGTGTCACCATTTAATCTCTAGAAAATACAAGTCCCTAATACCATACTTGTAGAAGACAATACACAAGGGAAGAATATCGTCCTCGAGTATTAGGCAGTAAAGTGATCCTAGTCAGGATTAGAAACCCTTGTGCTTTTAATGTTTCCCCAGCACACTTACAGACTTCTAGCTTGCGTCTGGTTCCGGTCGATATTTTTTGTTAACTAGGTAAAGCCGAAGGCAACGCAATTTTTTCTAACAAAAGATTTCACTTTGCTACAAAACAGTTTCTTATGAATCTGCCAAGAGAGGATTAACATTACGAAAGATTTTATCAATTCTTATCACTCTTTTTTTTTTAAACCCTCAAACTTGACCTGGCACGTTATCACTATGTATATGTATACAGGAACCTCACTTCTATATTCGAACCTATCAACCTTTCCAGATACGATCTATATTCCTTTACAAATCTGACCTTTGGCACCACTTCGTGTCATCCTTCCGGTTTGCTCCAAAAAAAAAAAAGTAAAGTGTTTAATCTCTCCTATCAATCTTCAAAATGGCCGTCGATACTCGCTCCACTGTCGTAAATGGATATTACATTTATTCGAGTATCACCTGACGCTCGTAAAAACCTCTTTTTCATTTATGCCATTATAAAAGGCAAAACTATATCCGTTTCCCATCATATGTTTATGGACCATTTTAGAGTCTACACGCGCGCGCTATAATTATTCTACAGGGACGTCAAGCAGTCCTATAGCTATTACCACGAGTTATCACTGTTGCACAAAAGCCTATAAGTTTAATACGCATTTTTACGTAAAAACGAGGGATTAAATCTTGCTGAAAAAAAAAAAAAACAAAAAAAACTCAAAAGTCAACAACCACAGGATACTCTTACGCTAATCAGACCATTGAAACAATCCTGTCCCATAACCCTTTGACCCTATATATCAACCGTACAAAATTATAAGATTGAAATTTATCTGTACGACTCCACATTTATGTCCATAAACTTGTTACAACGACAACCAGCCATTGTAAGAATTTTTATGGTGACTGACTTAATGGCGTTGAATGATGATAAATTCTTAGTCTAATCACCTCAATGATTTTACTGGATATCATTTTATAGCGTTAAAGTAGCTACAATGTTTTCGAGCCTTCTTTCCTATATCGTCGAGTCGGTGGTAAAACTTAGGGGAAAAAAAAAACGAGTAGGTACGGCTAATGACCAGTGGCTTATTTCACACTGGGAACGAATACAAGCTCTCGTATACTATATAGCTATATAGCTAATCCAATAATCTCATTTCGCAAAACTCCCTTAATCGTTATCAAATCGTCTGTACTCTACTGGCAACTCGTATCTTTTCAATGATTAAACCTATTAAATTTACGGGCGCCACAATTTCCCTGCTCAATTTCCTGGCGTATTTAACGTAATTATGAAATTTATTATGCATCAGCCAGTGCACTGTTTTATTATATGCATATTCATTTGTGCGACGATTATCTTTCATATATTCGTCGTGTACACATATAATATTGTAATAACCCTCGGGTGACATTTTTTATAAGTAACATTAATTGCACCACTCAACGGCAACCTATCGCGTGACCCTACGAGATTAATAAATATACCGGGGCGTATGTCTAATGATAAACCAGAGTTTAAAATGTTAAATATTTGATAGAACTTGGTTGCTGGTTATCGAAAGGGGTAGTAGGTAGCGGAAGTCTTTTTAAAGGTGAGAAAGATAAAAGCCCGTGAGAACTTCTTCGAGAACTGACGTTATACTTACGGAACGATGTAATAAATCGGCTGAAAATGAAAACCGATGTATAATCATGGATAAATAATATTGCGAGAAGCATTTAAATGGCTCGTTCTGAAAGAATGACGTTTTACGAGCCGACAGGCTAATAAATCAGATGCTCATATTGCTTGGTGGAATAACGAGACAAGGAGTATTAGATATTGCGGCAAATTTCCGGAGACCCTTCGAAAACCTGCTGCTTGTGGTTTACAACGGAGTGGTGGAGAGGAGGGTGTTAGCTGTACACGAGAACGGACTCATTGCGATGCCTACAGCATCCCCCCACTGGGATATATGCGTCAATAACAAAACAAATGGGATATAGTTGAAAATTAGGAGAAAACAAATAAAAGGGAAAAAATTCGTAATAGCGTCTCGAGTAAGCGATCGATAGGATATCCCACGTAACATTATTCAAATGTTATTTCGTAACATGTAAAACTTCGAAGATTCTCATATTTCATACGCGACGTGAAATTAGCAGTGACATAACATTTAATGATAAAAAAAACGTAACTGTCACGTCACCGCGTATGATCAGTCGCTTTTCAAGTGTCTATTTAAACGTTGTTATTTATTTGAGTTAATATACCGGTAGCGTAAAATCGAAAGAAAAATAAAAAATAAATGTATTTTTTTTATGTAATATTCTGTTATCCTTTGGGAAGCAATATTTGAGAATAACGAAAGAGAAAATTGTGCTTGGCTTTTATGTTTCGCGCGTGGTACGAGTATTTGACTGAAGTCTTTTTTGAAAACTGCTCTAACGTTATTGCACTCCGGCGCGTGTGATAAACGGTTCAACGTGATTGATATCGCTGCGATAGATCGTGGCGTAACGCGATGTATTCCATTTCCCGCCTTAAAGCCAAAACCCAAGAGAGAATTTATATACGGCGTATTCGTGGAAAATTTTCGATTAAAAGATAGCAATAACATTTTCGACAAATTTACTCCGCACTTTGAGATTACGAAGGCATGAAAGGGCTGATTAGTATGAAGCCGAAGAACAGCAACGAGTTTATTTTCCAGCTTGATTTTCCAACGAAATTTTTTCACATTATTTCATCGAAACAATATGCATAACGAAGGGGATTCGTTTTTGTTTTTTTTTTTAATTTAATAACTTTATTCCTTTTACCAAATCACTTATACAACCATTAAATCGGGATTACATTCGCTTGTGAAAAATTCGTAATTTTGACTAACAATCTCACGATTTATCCTCAACAACTAATTTGCCGCTGTAACGTGTAAAATTTCAGAAACAAATATTCTCCAGTGACAGACGAGTTAACAAACTGTAAAGTTTGCATAAATCTTTTATTCAAAGACAATTTTCACTATCAATGCCATCAAGGATTTAATGGGATTAAACAAACAAAAAATGACAAGCAATTCCTTTATATTGTACTTTGGAGATAAAATAATCGTTGAGATTCATGAATTTATTTCGTATCCTGCCTACAGGACTACGGCCAAAGAATGTTCACGCTACACTTCTATTTTCATAAGGTACGGTAGATGTCGAAAAAATATTTTACCTGGCAGTGATACGAGCTACGTGTAAGTACGCATCTTCGATATTGTAGTATATATATATACTAGACCTATAGAATTAGGAATTGGGCCAAGTGAGGGTGTCGTACGCACATGTACATGGTACGTTAGCTTCACGAGAATCGAACTCGACAAAAGTCCTGAAGACCTCTGAGAAAGCTCAGTGACCCTAATAAATGGAACAAGACGAGTGAACCAGGTTACTCCCTATGTTCGAAAGAACAAGGTTGAAGTAGAGGTGGAGAGCCAAAAGAGAAAATGGGCATAAAGGGAAACGCGATACAAAATAAAGTAAAGGTCAGCTGGTTAAATTAGGTCAGATGTATCGTTTAGCTGAGTACGATATATTTCTCAAGATATTCACGAAAATTCCTCCTGGGCTGAACTTTCTAGATATTTTTATACAAGGATACCAAAATGATAATCAACCGAAGATCTTTCACTTACCTCATAAATCCCGTGGATTAAAAAGATACGAAGAAGGGTCAGGGTGTATTTTCGTGAAAAGACAATTCAACCTCATTTTTCGTTCCCGTATCTGCATCCCATTAACCCCGTATAAACAAGGTATTAGTAATTAATAAAAATTCTAAAAAAGTACATGTATACCTAAGCGTAATTTTTTTGTTTTTCTTAAAATATTTTTCTTCTTGTATACTGTACAAATTATAGAAAATGTTTCTATGTCACTTGTCAGCGTAATTCTTCACGAAGGACCCTTCAGTCCTTCTGATACAGGACGCAGGATCCATCTCTCTTTTTCATTGAAGATTAAATGTCATCATGTATTACGCTGTTCAACGTTGTGGTAGAAAACAAAAAGAGTAACTCTCGTGGGACGATCGCTCGTCCAACCTAGTCGACCTACCATCACTCACAAGGTCCATTTATTTTCAATACAGAAGCCGATTAATGCACGTGCAACTTATGGAATCCTTCGAAAGGATCGAGTCTAGCAACGATTTTCTATATGCAAAAAAATAACGATAATCGTAAGAAAAAAAATTACCAAATAAATAAATAAATAGACTCGACATTATTTTACCTCCGAAAATTCAATGTCCCGTCAACAAAGCAATTTCAAGTTACACCGGCGGCCTCTGTGCGAAAAAAAATTCATCACCACTGCTGCCACAACAAACTATACAAATTGCATAAAATAAAAGTGAGCAAGAAGTTCCTTTCATACGGTAGATTGGGTTACACTGTGTTCTGGACGTGGGTCCATTACCACTCTAAAGCAGATGTTGACTGGCGCACTGAAGTTTACCAGAGAAACGTAAACATTCGAGAGAAGGAAGTGAAGAGCCAAGTAAAGCCAAACGTTTGTATCGTAGAAGTTCCCAAAGTACCTCAATCGAAATATATACCACAAATGAAATACCTACTGCTATCACGTACACAGGTGTCTATCCGCAAAACGTACATAAAAGTGAAGTTACCTTCCTGATACGAAGTCACGAGTTAAGACAAGACAATTTCATCCAGTACAATTCTATCAGTAATACATGAAAATTAATATTCAATGTCGGTACGGAATGAAACAAAAAAAATTGAGAAATCATTAAAAAATTCAATTCATTTTGTACCGGAGTCAATTTAAAAAAGCGCGTGTAACTGGCACGAATACACAATTTCTCCATTTTTTCCCCGTCTATTATCTCTCAATGACAGACAATCCGTTTCACACGATAGAAATACAATACTATTTGTCTACGTATATTCTAAATAAATTAAACGTATTCGTGCGCTCAATGTACCTTCCTCGTGAGAAGACAGCACTGTTACTGGTGTTCGACCCAGCACTATGCTGGCTGCCACTCTCTTTCGCACCCCACGAATTACTGCTTGGGAACGCGAGCGCAACCCCCAGGCGCATGCGTCGTTCACCCTTGTGCTTCCTAAGCAGAAAAGCACGAAAAACATGAACAGCCGCAAGCACACCCACCCCCTGCTTCCCAGCCCACACATACACCCGCACGCACAATCGACTTCACCTACGTCTCCCATTGCATTCACAATGCAAATTGCATCTATTGTAGTTGGTAGGAAGGATCTTCATTGGGAATCGAATAAATCCTGTATTACGTATAACAAGATAATTCAAATATTCGCCATATTGAGCTACATAGTATCAATCCAGACGATAAACGATATTAAGCTACATTAGGATACAAGCTCAATTCGATGGTAATGTAATACCTTTCGTTTGAGGGTTGTCATGTAAAATTTTACACGAGTACCGAAAGGGAGATGTGACCCGTCAGTTTAAGTAAGTTTCACACGAAGGTCCCTTCCGGTTTTGAGATTTCTGCTAAGCGTCGACCGTTGCGCAATAGCAATTTCATTTGAGCCAGGCCGATAGTAGTTGAACTTTTGTGTGCGTGTATATGGTATATGTTTATACGGCAATTAGTATTCCATAGAGAAGCAGAGAACCGTTCAGTTTTGCCCTACATTTTCCATAGTGGATCCAGCTGCTATGAAAACATCGGACTAACCGAACTACAAGACAAGATGGCAGCTATAGTCGCGACGGGAATTGAATATCGAACGAAACGTATTTTACTCTTGCTAAGAAAATGGTCAACGAAGGAACGAATGGAAATTAAAGTAAGTGAAACCGCTTTTTATAAGAGACGCCGTCGCTTTTTAAAAGCCATTAAAACCAAAGGAGCCTTAATCTCGTATGACGACGATCGGCGTAAATACGGTGGCGCGAAAGTATTCCTAAGAGTCTCTCGAGCGAGACTTTGAGTGCTCTACGAGCAAGTACTTACGCTGTGCTATGCTACGCGACTATCCAAAGTTACTTGATCCACACCAATAGGGAACGTGGAACTCGAATGTGACTTCCAAAGAAACAGGGAATCGATAAAGCGATAACAAAGGCCACGCGACGGAATTTTATTTTTTCAAGGTTCTGTCTCTGGGGCCAGGATACTTGTTATTATAGAACTACGAATATCTTTTTTTCTTTGCATTTTGAGGTGTAATACACTGGGACGAGATGGGGAACCTTGGTGCGGAGAATATCGGAAAATAAAAATAATACGACAAAAGGGGAATTGAGAGGAAACCAAAGGGAAGAATCTCTAAGAAAAAACAACGTAAAACGTAGTAAATCCTTCGACATATTAAAATCAAGGAGTTTATTCCTCTCAAAAGATTCGACGACTGACAATTTTCTCCCTTATGCCAAATAATGGACTTCTTTTCTCTTCATCGTATATATCCTTTTCACGTCGCTGGGACTTTGACTTTGATTTGTAGAATCATCCCATAAGTGTCTCTACCATATTTCCTCTGTTATTACCGTTACCGGTATACAGGCTTAGATACGCCTATAATATTAGAGAATGTAAATAGGAAGCTATGCATACAGTAATAAAGTTTCGTATGCAACTCGCGAATATAATAATCCAAAATAAAATAAGCATTAAAAGTATAAGTGGTTTATGAAAAAAAAAAGAGAAAAAAATGGAACCA
This sequence comes from Hartigia nigra, assembly GCA_031001745.1. Classification (NCBI taxonomy): domain Eukaryota; kingdom Metazoa; phylum Arthropoda; class Insecta; order Hymenoptera; family Cephidae; genus Hartigia; species Hartigia nigra. The sequence continues at coordinate 413,677 of JARPRG010000306.1, forward strand.
ACTTTTATCAAGAAATCCCGCGTAGAAAATTCTTTGGATAACCTTTAAAAGCTTTATAGAAAATTTCATCAGAGTCACAAAGATGATTAAAAGTTAAGCATCAGCTTATAACATGTTCCCGTTAGTTGATTACAATCTAAAAATATCAATTACGAAAGACTGTTATCAACTAAGGTCGATCTTTCAGCGATAATAATTTTACAATGTGAATCACCTATCTAAGACCGACTTTAATTAAGGAGAACTTTTCTAAGAGTCTGAAATCCCGTTGAACGTGTTAGGCAAGTAAGTTCGCTAGTTTAAACCGTGAGAGAAACGGATTCTTCAAGGACGATGTAGCTTGCAGCATCAAGCTTTCAAGTCTACAGGCTTCATATAGGTAATATAGAAGACGTGAACTCCGCCTTCTAGTAAGCGAATAAGTTTCCGAGTCAAGTACACGTTAAGCATGCCATTGTAATCCATTATGGATTTGGTAAAGGCAGACAGAGTGAACCTGTCCAAGTTCGTCCTGCAGTACACAGGATGAGCTATAGATTTACGAAAATAACTAAATCATTAAACTGTAACCATATTCTCGACGTTATACCAAAATCTATTATACTTGACTATATATTTGCCAGAACTAGTATACAGTATGTAGATAGAAGGTATATGCAATACCTATTACACCATCCAACCTGGTAAATTTAACGGCTGCTACGAATATCACGAATGATTTCGCTGCCGATTAATGACTTTTCTCTAACTACGAAACTCTGAAGCTGATGTCGTAAATCTTCTGCCAGTAGCTAAATAGTTGTTTGGCTGACTAGGTGTCTGGGTAAGACTAACAGAAAAGGTACCCTCTTTTGGTTTACCGGAGCCTTGCTGGGGGCTTTTCAAGCATCTACGAAGAGTAAGAAGCCAATCGTATTTTGGTGAGACGATTCGCAAAGTGGAATAAATGATCAGGTTTTGGATATATGAAAAAGGATTTTGGATAAGGCGATCTTCAGTGCCGTTCGTGTGGAAGAATCATGACGAGTCGTGCGTTAAGAACATTTTCCCCAGAGACGAATAACCAGCTAGATAGAGAAGGTCAACGTGAAGTTCCTGATTAAGATGGATATCGCATCTGATCCTTGTAGGGATCTTCCTTCTGGAGTGTCTTCATTCTTTGCCTGTTGAGACTACAGGATCAATTGAGCGAGTAGTCGCCAAGATAAGTCTGAATAAACTGAATGCTCTGTTGAGAAAGGGTGTATATCGAACGTGACACTAGCTAATGCTTAACCCTTTAAAGTGATTAACATTCGACGACCCATAGCGCCGTCTCCATCATATTAAAAGGACGCAAATGCTTTTTCAGTGATTCAACCCTCGCTGGGGTCTACTACGAACCATTATCTCTTTGGAGGGGATATACTCGTTTTGACGAATCCTTTGATCTCGCCATTTCAAGACTCTATGACGCACTTCCTATCTTCGTGAACTCCTCGCGAATTCGTTTCAACTTTTGCAATCGGGTTCGCCTTATCTATGGAAGGAATTTATGTATTGTTACGTATCCCAGTTATATTTGTATAATCAAATAATCATATAATCATAGAATCATATAGTTTAAAACATAATCAATATATAACTATTCGGGAACCATTACACGAAATATAATCATTCGAAACAATATTGATATTTAATATTATAAGAAATCATATTGATTATAAACAATGTAAGCTATAAATAAACGGATAAGGCTAAATCTTCTCGAATTACGTTCAAGAAGATTCAGATTCTGGAGTGCGACTTGGTATATTGATTATCGATTAAGGGTCTATTGTCAATCGATACAGTCGGAACTTTAAGGAAGGGTGTCTATAACGAAGAATCATAACTAGTTTACAACTATATAAAGGGGATCGGAGGATGCTATCGGTGGTTATTTTTCGGAAAGAATTCTGGAGAGAGAGAGAGAGAGAGAGAGAGAGACGTACCCAGAGAGACAAACCCAATACAAACGTTAAGCTAGTATTTATATATAGTCCTCATAACCGTCTAGCTGTATTATAGAATTGCTGGGAAACGTCCCTTTCTTTAACTGTTAAGCAGTACGGACGTTTTCAGCCATCCAGCCATAAAGGTACAGATCCGTCTTTTTGTGAATTTTTATTAACAGTTTCTCCAATTTATACATTATTTTGTTTTATCATACATTCATAGATAGAAAGGGCCGACGGGAAAGTCGCATATTAAACATTCATTGTTGAAGGAAATTTTTAAAATATAAGAGAAGTAAAATTAAGGAATAGACCAATAATCAGCTACATGTGGACATCATTACCAACACCTCGATAAGTTAAGAAATTTTGTATAATTTATTCATCAGGAAATCAAAAGTACATAAGGAACCATATCATTTGAGTAAGTACATGCACATATGCCTGAACGAAGTCGTAGAAAAGCTCAGTTATGCTAATTATTTAGACAGTTGAGTAAACCATACAAACAATATCAAGTAGAACCGTAGAGTCAAAAGGATTTAAACGCGACAAATAAAATTAGTGAAAGAGACAATTCAGATCAATATTTACCGTGGAGATTAATTCCTATTGATATTCCTAAATCACCTAAAGATCTACCTGCCGAGGAATCGCTTAAAGATATAATAGAATCTTTCGAAATTCTCGCTACAACTAAAAATGACAAACTCAAAACAATCGACAGGCTAATATTAACGCGTGAACGTGCTGTTATAGTGGACCGAACCAACGGACCATCCCGTTTTATTCTAATCATCATCTGATCCTTCGGATCCAGCGTTCGTAATAGCATATACACACAGGGTCCATAAGGAAAAAAATAAAACAACGTACAGCAACTGGAATCAGCAGGTGTTAAAGACCACTTATGAAAACCGTCTTTACTTTATGATACCTATAGCACTACGTCACCGTTATTTATAGGTTATGTATACGTACTCTTGTCACACCCCCTCTCTTTTTCTTAATTTTCTGAAGACTTTCTTTGAACTTCGAAATACGCTGTTACTGACGAGGTAATCGAGAGCTAGGATCAAGATTGTACCAGACTATTGCTCGATGTCACTAACGAAGAATCTACTTTTTGATATTTTTAATAATCTAAAAAAACAAGGTCACCTTTGCTGCCACCTTAGTGAAATGTCTTATAAAACTTTTCCAGAAGACTGTAGACAACGTGCCGCCCTCTACTATCTACACTAACAGTCATTAGAAGGACGACTCTTGGGAAGCTTCCCTTCTCTAATTGGGCTTTGAACGCAAATTGCTCACAATCAAGGGACAATTTCGTCCATGACGGAGAGCACTGATATGGCAGTGAGTACAGTGTCGACTAAAGATAATAACTCACCTAAGGAATCACCATAACGTTCCTTTATGAAATTTTTGCGTAACATAAATTTTATGGACATTACTTCTATAGATATTATCATTATTTATAACAGGTATGTTATTTTTAATAAATATTATGTATCCTATTTTTAAAATCTTAAGTAAACTCAGCCTGCCGATCCTCGATCGTTATTGCGAATTATCAAAGAAAAATATTCAATCGAATAGACGTTTTAAAGGATCAAAATCTTGCAGTAGAGATAATCGTGATTCGTGGGAATTTTAAATGTATTGGCTAGGCTGGTAACTGATAACTCATTGAAAAGCAGCAAAATACAGCGCAGGTGCATGATGGGTAATATTGGTTGATGAATAACTCGTGTATATTCATGATTGTAGAATCATAACGAGCCAGTATAAACGAACGCGAGTAAAAATGCTGTTATATTTCGAGCTCTACTTTATTTTCCACTTTTATTTAGTCCTCAAGCATACTAATAAGTTTAATGCGCCCTGGCGAGACTCTAGTTTCTGTGCTATTCAGTGTAAATGTCTATATACAGATATACAGCGCAGCAAAGAGAATATAACGGAGCAAACAGTAGACAGTGAAGTACGAAAATGAAAAATAAATATGGAATAACAATGAGTTTACGCAATTCAGATTAAAATACCGTGACCAGGGGTAAACTCGATAAAACGAGCCAAAAGAAATGAAGTGGTAGCAACACTGAAAGAATTGATTTCCGTTTTTTCCAACAAACTCATGGAATCTTACGATCCGACGTCGCCGTTCGCTTTGAAAATCTCGGATAAAAACTTTTTAATTACACATCGAGAAGTTCCCTCTGCGTTTTCCCTTCTCACGTGGCTCAAGCACCCGTACCGGAGTGGATGCAGCTTACCTCCGTGCAAATTGAATTCAGTATAAGATTTTCGGTTGACACTGAAGGTCATATTATCTTTTTGAAAATGCACTGCAACTACAGCTGCAGCTGGATGCATCGCACGATTACTTGTCATTTCAATGGAGAAAATATTTGAAAGCTTTTAGATACAATTTTTTGTATAAGTCTTATTTGTGCCAATCCAAAGAGAAAGAGACAATATATATGTATAGTTAAACATCGATTCCGCATGAAGACAGGAAAGAGTTTTACGTAACTCGGAAACCCCTATTCCACGTTTGAAAGAATTAGTTTTCCCCGCAGAGTCAGAAAATTGAAAACCGTCCTTTGAGAGAGAGAGAGGACACTCCCCGCCCGATTAGACAACAACTTCCTACAGGATCCAGGATTTCCAAGGAGGGTTTCGCAAATGTAGCTTTTCTATTGACCCCGACCCTTCTCTGACAGTGAACTTTCATAAATATACGTATACAAGCATATACGTATATACTAGCTATATGGGAAATATATGCTATACTATATATCAGAACGGATATAGAGTACATATGGGATCTCTCGAAATTCGTAAATTTGCAAATTCAGACCGTAAGGGTTCGCAATCGCATAACAGACCAACCCACTCTCGGAAAACTACTGACTAATTCAATCTTCTCCGTTAACTTTTTATTTTCCACGAGTAAAAGCCTGTACTTATACATATGTATACATGTACGACACACATACATGAGGATGAGTAACCATAAGCATTTTCCTTTTTTTCACCTTTACATTTATTCAACCCTTGTTCGATAAAATGTCGCAAATTTTCTAGAAATCATACCAAGGGCACCCTTCTTACCAGTGTATCTAATCCTCTTTATCGATATAGAATTTTGTATCCCTAACAGCCGGGAGGGCTATTTGAAACAAAAACTAAATAGGAGCGATTAAGAGACTTTGAGATTGTCAAAGGGAAGATTTCGAGAACAAGCACGCCACTCGCTATGAAACCAAACTCCCCTTAATGCCCTAAATGAGGGACAATTTATGCATTCGTTATACATTACTACAGCCTATAGTATATACAGCCTATATGACGTGACTTGTTCGCCATACTGTCATGGGAGTCGGAAATTTCTGCAAGATACATATAGAGACCGTAACCACTAGGGATTTCTAGGGATATGGGGTTAAAGCTGACGCCACTGACGTTATCACTGGCACTGACACCATTGCCAACGTTACCAGATATATAGGTATATATATACTAGTATTACAGGTATAGGAAACATATAGGCTTGAAAGGTTAATCCACGGGTACCGAACAACCCAGTATAGTCCACGAGAAGTCTTGTTTCTGGCAGCTCGATAGCTTGGTCGAACGTGATAGAAACAAGGACCACATCCCCACCTATAATCCTTATACTCGTACCATTGTATAGAATTATATCTAGATATAAAGTATAATGACTACCGGCAGTGCTACCAATGGCCTTCCTGTTCATCAACACTAACCCCCACCTTTGCCTCTCCTCTTTCTTGCAGGAGCTGCAGACTCGACGTACGTACCTGCAGGTGCATACCTGTACGTTCCCGACAGAACACCGTCAGACTCTGCCTGCATGTGTATAAATATATATACAGGGTGTCCCAAAATTCGATGATAATCTCGACGTAGCGATAATCCGGGGCAACAGCAGGTTACGAA
>JARPRG010000306.1:420663-511498 GCA_031001745.1 Hartigia nigra
TTTCTTAGAATATTAACGTATTTACAATAACAGCACCATCTTTCGAGAAGTCACGGACTTATTGAACAGCCCTCGTACGCTTGTTTTTTTATAGCCTTGCCACAGGTAACGTTACCTAAAAAAACAGCACAAAGACTCCAAAACGTATTCTATTTAACAGTCTCCATAATCGACGAAACGTTTGAGAAGGGCGATAACAAAAAAAAAAGAGGGAAAAAAGTATACGCCCTACATAAAAAAAAAAACCAACGAAAATTGTAATCATTAGGATCGAAAGCGAAGCGAAACTTCTATACCAGCGGGAAGGTGAACCAGCGAAATTCAGATAAACGAGATCCGCTGCACTGTAAATTAAGAAAAAGTTTTACCTGCCGTGCCGATGATAAACGGCAAACAATTTCAGATAGAGGCGCCCGTCGACCGCAGCGAAAAAGTAATGTGCCTTAAATTATACTCCCTCTATAAAACCCTTTTGTATCCATTAGCGTAGCCTGGCTTCTCTAAAGAGAAACGGATAACACGAGGATGAAAGTTGAAATTCGGAAAAAAAAAGTAAGAATGATAATACAAGGTAAAAGAGGATTAATGATAATGGAAGACGGAAAACTGAATCCTGCTTAAATTGGTTATCGCAAAGCATGTTGCGTGTCGCTTAAGTGTCGTCGTAGTGCATAGAACTCATGTAAATGACGATACCAGATGATAATAAGATTGCAAAATATATTTTATCTTTCAATTCCCGTTTACAGAGATAGCACACTTAAATCCCCCACGGTAACAGCAAGCACTACTGGTCAGTCATTAAAATGGAAACGAAGACTTTTTAACAGAAAAATTTACTTTGTAACTTCACTTTGATAGGTCATAATAGAAGCTACGACATTAATATTCATTTTGGTATTATGATATTCAAGCTGCAGGATATATTGTACACGTATCTTTAACTTTTAACGCTATCTTGACAGCAGTGAGGTTAGGTTAAATTAATTTTCAAAGATCATCACTTCGATCAATATACATAATTCTTAAGATTAGAGATAGTATAGTTAATTAGGCAATATATCAGCAATGAACTTTTCACGCGACATTTTATGCAATTTATATTTCAGTCTCGAAGGAAGATATTGTTTTATCAGTTTATTGCCGTCGATCGTGAATTCTTATCATTCTACGTATTTCAAGTGACACTGGTATAATTTAAGTTGTCAATTGAGAATACTCTTAAAATATATTTTACATGATAATGTCTGATTTTACTCTAACTGAATTCCTTTTATCCAAATACCAATTCCCAAGCGTTCATAAAATATGACGGGCAACAAAGCTTCTGCGGATGTGTATATAAAAATTATATTTTCGACAGATTTCCCATTTCTGTCCGGATAAAATCGTATTTTTTCTCAAGTCCCGCGAGCCTTACAAACGCCATTGCGATTTGGGACAAGTAAATATGAACTTAATTTCCTTCAAATTCATAACCTTCAAGGTTTTACCTCTATTGATTTCCTCGTGTGATCATATGCACGGTCGAATCGCAAAAAAATCTGTATTCCGTTCGAAACTTTCATTTCGGCGTAAAACTATCTGATTATCGTAATAAAAATCCTAGACTAAAATTCCAAGTCCTCAAGAAACTTTCATAACGAAATTTCTCTCTATTGTTAATCATAATTATCAATACGTTGTACGTATGTTACTATTACGATAAACGAATGGCTTAAGGCGTATTTACATTATACAAATGTATTATACATGTCGCTTGAAGATAATATTATAGCATACCTTGTATTTTCAACGATATAAAACATGACCCTGTAAGATATGTTCATAATACTCTAAAATTAAACTTTACCGCCACATGCCACTCGTGATTTAAGGTTACGTAATAATTTTCTCCCATTTGCCTTGGGTAATTTTATAAACTCAATTCATTTTTCGTATACTTTATTGAAGCTGCTAATCCGATGTACATACAAAATCAGTTTCGTACCACAAAAACACTGAGCACTATGCCTTATTGAATTTCTCCAAGACTTGTTTTAAGAGGATAGGGCATAGTGAAAGGACGAAGAACCATAATCGAAACGCATTGAAGACCAAATGAAATCGCGTTAGGTAAATTTGAAAAGTTTCAGACGTTTGACAGATAAGATTTTTGCTAATCTAATTTTCAGCTTTGAATCCTTTAGAAATGGAAGTAAAACCTTAATTAGTCAAAAACAAGGTAATACTTATTGTCAGATGTTGCCACTTTCCTTACTGAAGACATTTCACAAATCCCCAATAGCCGAGCTGCGATGGCTTTGAAAGCCTAAAAGGGTCTTGAGATAATCAAATGTAACAATTAGGAAGCGAAAATGATGAGGGTCGTAATAGGGGAAACTTGGCTATAGGAATTCGGCTACATTGGCGACATCTACCGTACCTAAAGGAGAACCTCTTCGATGTACAACTTGAGCGAGACACATTTTCCTTCGTCTTCCAAATTTTTTATTTCTTTTTTCTCTTTCTCTCTCCGTCGGCCCTCTCTGCTCTTCCTTATGTAGACTTTCTAATAGGATTTCATATAATCGGATAGACTAGCCACGTTAAATGTAATGCGATCAACAGGGCATCTTTTTTAGTCACGCATAACAGAAGTAATAACTATATTATGTATCTACGATTTACCTTGCGGATATGACTTACGTAGGCTAGATAAATCGAAGACAATCGAAAATTTATTATCAAACCATTGCATTTTACAGACGGCTGATTCTAGGAGCTGCAGGCATAAGATACTTTAGTTTCTATCTATTGTATTACGGTATACGAGCTTCATGATATCGAGGTGGAATCTTTGGCTATAAAATAAAAAAGTAATATCGCTTACATGATGCGGAATATAAAATGGTCTTCGATACAATCTATACTAATCCTGTAACGAAAGTAGATCAAGGAATGTTAAAGATTGGTAACTGCAAAATGAACAAATTTATATTTTATCAGAGCGGATGGGTAGAGGCGGAGGACGGTGCCACAAAAAATCGGTTTCTGTCCTGAAAATGAATAAAGCATTAATTTTGTAGGTTAGCAACAAGCAATGGGGTACTCATTTTGAATCCATGTATATAGATACTATCCGATTTTCCTATTTTCCCTTTTATTCCAATGTCCTGAATTATCGCGTTCTTAAATCTACGCTGTCCCTCAAATAAAAAAAATAATAAAGCGATAACTCATATCAAACGCAACACCTGTATAAAACGTGCGAATAAAGTTCAAGGCTGAAAAACCATTAATCAAAATTATAGTTAAATAATATATACAAGAACCTACCGCAAGAATTCACAAGGGTATCAAAAAAAAATTGTACAAAAACGTACATCACGCACAAGTAATAAAAATACCATGTACATTATGACGGATACAATTCCAGAATTGTTCTTGACATTATCCCTCGTAGGATATTCATACCGAATAAAAAGACAGAAACATATTTTTTTGCAGGAGGTTTCGAAGGAGGTGAATGTGTTGGTATAATTGAGGAACGAAAAAAAAAAGAGATAAATTCGTATCGACCTAAAAGCTCTGCAAAGTACGTGCATCTACGTTACACAGAGATACGTAAATAGATACGTGAGTACGTACAGTGAGCGCATGAGGAGTTGACCCCGGTACGGGTTGAATGACCCCTGCGGGACAACACTGCACTATCGATTCCCCGGCCACGTGTTCGCTGCACCTTGGCACACCGAACCAAAACCCACCCCTAACCTCCTTCAGCAAATCTCTACAGCGCGGCGCTTCCTGTCTGACACACTGTATTCGCGTAAACTACCCACGTGTGCCGATGACGAATATATTATCAAAACGGTACAGGACACTGAACGAATGTTCAATAAGATTTAAAATTTTCACGGTGATTCTTCTCCTTACGAAATTCTAGTCAAGATTCAAAAAGCTCTGAAGGTAACGAACGTTCTGAGAGTCTGCGACCGAATGGGAGGTTTCACCTTTCACCCTGATGTAGTGGATGAACCCTCTTTAGCCCTCTGCTCTACTGTTCCTCACACTATCGTTCGTTATCATATCCCCCACCACGGATTCTACCAATCCCCACTTCGATTCCTACGAGCTACCCCACGTGCGCTTGCTCCAATTTTTTGTCTGTAGACTACTTCGAATTCAATGCGCAAACTCAGAGGAAAAGGTTACCGAGAACTTGGAGATCGGTAAAGTTGAGATATGTTTTATCGCGTGGGATATCATTTAAGTAATGAGATCATAAAATACATATTTTTAAAGTCGCTACGTGGAAAAATTGTTTTTTTTGAGATCTTTTATTTGTCAGGTAAACATACAAAAGGCGTATGCGATGCGAAGTGTTTACGATCGAATAACATTATTTAACAAAAATGTATCATTGTCGTAGAGTACGATATACATAGGTACTTAATTCAAACCGCATTTAATCATTCTCTCTTATTTCCACGAGTGAGAAGAACATATCCTAACAAATTTTCTTTCTTTCGCGTAACTCCTGCTTACAATTCTTTTTGTTTTCGATACTCACACGACTCGTACGTGATGAAATCGTTATATCCTCAAAATCCGATCGATTTGTCTTGTTTACATACCCGAATTCTTTACACAATTTTATATTGCACGAATTGGGTGGATCAAGCAGAGATGATAAAAAGATGTAAAATTTTACTGGCCCGTCGTGAAAGGCTTTGAACTTCGATTTTGGTGGTTTCACATCGATCGTCGATCGATAAAAAAAAAAAGTTTAACGTCTTAATTAATAATTTAGCAAGCAATGATTTCTGATTCATACACCTTCCTTTCATGATGCGTGTACTTAACGGTACACCCGGCAGAGAATGCGCGTACGTACTTTTTAAAATAAATAATCGATATCCAATCTAACCAAAAACAATATAAAAATATGTCTGAGTGAAATATAATCCAATTAAAATTTACGTCCCACGTACACGCGTCGTCCTTTGCAAAAAAAAAATAATAATAATAATATTCGCGCCACAATTAATTTACAAAAAATCTACATTCACACATGCATTTATCATACGTCCAATCGTACATGCATCCTCTCACGCGTACATGAATACATACCTTACATACCCAACATACGTACATAGAGCGTAGTTCAAATCCAAAATCGGATTTGAAATTTGTGCGATTCGCGTATAATACAATATCGGTAATGAAACGATCCAAGATTTTAAGGTGATTTTTCAAACGCACTTTCTTGCTCCGAGAATACAAGACTGACTTCATTAAAAATCAAGATCTCCTTTGCATACTTGTCATAGATTGCGAACGTGTGTGTTGCGTAGTGCACGTGACTCCTGGCTATATGCATTAGTATCTATTACAAGTGTATGCAGATGTATGGGCCGCACGACAATGTATGTAATTATGCAATGACGTATGTACATGCATGTAATTATGTACGTATACGATGATGCTTCTTTGTTTTATTTTACTTTTATTCCTTCCCGCATCCGACCTTCTTTTCATCTCACACAATTTTATTGACTACATATGTCGCGCTTGCCAATGTAGCTTACTTGGCAGCAGTCGCTCCATACGCAATATTAGACTATATTTTAATATGGAAATAACAAATATGTAGCTAAGGAGGTATTATTTGCTTCGCTCGATATGATCACAACTATCAATATAGTAACGCGGCAATCTATACAGATCATAGTCCCCATTGTCGGGTTGATATCCATTTGAATTACTGATAGGAAATCATCATTGATAAATGATCATTGATCATTATGTGTGTATGGATCCAATCCATGCATGGATAGAGGAGGCGTGTTACAAGAAACATATTGTAAATTAGTATTTATGTACGCGAATGTAGTATAGGCGAAGTAGACGAAAGAACTGTGAAATTCGTACAACTATTATTTGTCCGTTGTATTTCGAACATGTGGGATCACTCTTTTGAATCGTCCGGTAGTAAATAGTCATTAACGTTTTGTTATGGGAACGATATAGTTGCACGCTTTCGAAACGCACCGAAAATGTAAAATTCACGTGGGCTCAGAGATACGTGGAGAAATTAGGAATTGACAAAAATTGGAGATTACTCAAAATTTTAATAGGATAATAATTGTTCAAAATTATTAATTTGTTATTGCATTTTGAAAGCACTCAAGTCGTCGGACGCGTGAATTTTAAATAATTATAAAAAAGAAAGATCACTCCACGCTCAATCGATGAACACTAGGACCATTACAATGTTAAATCACACTGTATCCTCTAAAAATGAATTAATCATTTTGTTTTTCATTGTTATATTTTTTTTTCTTTGTTTTCCCCTTTGTTGGTTTTTTTTTCACGGTCAACCTTTGATGTCTTTCCATTCATTTCGTAAGTGCGTAAGTTCGCTGTAACAAGGATTTATTATCTTACGAAGAAAAAGGCCATAATCTCTGATGGATTCATATATGATTCGTAGATAAAGCGATGAACGCTGATAAGTCGCGTTACTTTATATCAACGTATAAGAATAAATAATAGATTCTATTCACCGAAGAATCCATAGACCCCACTGTCACTCTTGTGATTTTGTTTTACCACATTAATTATCCCTTCTTCTTCTCATCTTTGATATCGTTTGGTGATTCAGTCAGTCCTGTGATCGTTGATCGCCATTCAATCCATGCACCAGAAACAGAAAACGGCGACTTACGAAAATCATGTATTTAACATTATCTATGCGGATTATCATACCTTACGATTATCATTCATATTAATTATCATAATCATTATCCGTTACTATCTATAAAAATTTTTATTACTTTCTGCTTTTATGCTTTTTTTTCTCCTTTTCTCTTTCACTCAAGTCTCATCATTTTGTGTACACTTTTTCCCGCCATTTCTCTCGCATTTCTCATTCATTTCATATCCTCGTTTAATGTTATTCTCGTGTTCAAGTAACAGCAAGTACAGAGTTGTATTGGTTTGGTAATTCCATTTAAATTTTAATCTCTTGGAGGATCCATCCTCTTCGAGAAAATGAAACCGGAAGATATGGTACCAATAACAAAGGTAGAATGGCCGCAACAGATCGCCTATAGATGGGATTCATTCCATCGATTACTCATTACGACGATTGTATTTTGATTAATATACCCCAAGCCCTGGAGACGGGAATAAATGAAATTTTGCGTTTGACGATGTGAAACGCTTTGACGATAATTGTTTGTCTCTTTTCTTCAATAACGCTGCTGACGCGTGATTTTTTCCAAGATCCACAATATTTGAACGGAGAATCGTACGTCACCATACGATGGTCATTTTTATGTAGACTGTTGCCGTAAACACGCGATGTGTCTATATAATAATTGGATGACTTACGAAAACTCCTTATGGATACAATTTAAATCCACAATATTCTTCACCTTCTTACACCGCCATAACTCTTCCGAAGAAACGACCTTTCCTGATCGAGCTCGTCGTGCAGACATTTTTATGGATTTTTTTTCTTGTTTATACATTTTTTTACGTATATTTTCCTCCGAACGGAGCAGAGCCATACGACGTACCGAATACATTGACTTACGAGGGTCACGCCGCTGCGTAAAGAGTGACACTGGCAATGTGCTGATTAGCCATTACTTCCACGATGACATCTCTTACGCCGTAGCAGAATGTACAGCCGAATGGATTTGTGGTGTTGGTAGAAGATGCACGATTGAGTACGACCGGTCGTGCACTCGCTTTTAACTGTTCGCTAACTTTGTCCCATTTTGTATAGGCAGTGATCTGTAAAATAAATAAACAAAAATTTTCTTAATCGTTGCCACTACTGGATATTCATGAATTTTCATATGGCACTATATATTTTTTATTAGAAGAATGCAAAATATTGAATACAAGCAAACTCACCGTGACAGACGAGGGCGGAACGTCAATGAGTTTTCCGGGATCGCTGCTAAGACTGGTCTCCGGTGGTAGAGTTAAAATGAATTCACAACGATGATACATATTAAAATTGTAATGCCCAGGGTAATTCGTGTGAAGCACGAATTTCTTCACGCATTGGGTTTTGGCATCGAAGAGGACATCCTACAATATATGTGGAAGTAAAGAATTGTAAAGACTCCAAGTACATTGAATTTATAAGGATATTTACCAGTCCCAAAGTGAAGTAATTGTAGAAAAAGTCAGATCGTCTGATTTTGTCTCGTTTGTGCGCGTGCAGACTGTGAATTCGCATTTTGTCCTCGGCTTTGAAGAAAACCCTGGACGGGGCACCGAATGCGCTTAATACATCCTCGCACGTGTCACCAAACCAGACCTTTATTTAATTAAAAAAAAAGGTTCTCAGTTTTCCTTTATATTTGAAACGCTATCTTATGAAATAAATTATATGAGTAAAATGGTTTTGACTACCTCTTTGGTGAAGCAGTGCTTCTTCGGCTCGAGTAAAACCCTTGTTGCTGAACTACCTTCCGTAAAAAGATGTAACCTTAGACCTCGGGTGCGTGCTTTGTCTCTAATAACTTCAGCCTTTTCCAGGTACAAATTATTGTGGTAGCAACTCTGTCATAAAAAGATTTGAGTGATTGTTCCTATTACGAATATGAAAATATAAAAAGACAAGATTTATGAAAATAATTACAAGTGGCAGAGGTGGTGCTGGTGACTTTAATTTATGTTCGTCGGTCCCACTGACACCAGCAGCCATATTTCCCACATAAATTGCAGTCTTTGCTACAAGAGGTGAGGTTCCATTTGGAAACTGTAAGGAACCGAGGCCATGAGCATAGCCTGGCTGAAATTTGGAATCAATTGGGAAGTAAAATGACAGGCCTCGGAAGTTCAAAACAAAAACCTGCAATGGGAAATGTAAACGAAATCTGTTCTTTCACGTTATATTGTTATGTGGCATTTATCATCTTTTTCTTCAAACCTGTTTATCGCCGTCATAAACGCCAGGATGTGTTGCTCCAAAAGAGTGTTCTATTTGTTCAATAGACGGCAATACCTCTGGTGAGTTAAATGGCAAGCCACAGTATTTTAGTTTTACCAGCTTCATGTTATAGATTTCAATTATTTTGAGCCTCTGAGCTACAGGGTCGAATATAAGCCGCACTCCATCGTGTGGTAAATTTATTACTAAATCTACTTCTAATGGATTCTGCAAGGAGAAAAGAAAATTAAATCATTACTATACAAATAACTACAATCATACAATGACAACCAATATTTCAAAAAGAAATATAATAGAGAAAAATAAAATTTTTGTTATACACTTACAGTATCACTGTACAGGACTTGTACTCCTCTTATAATGCCCACTTGAGATTGTATTATTGCTACAGATTGAGAAAAATGCATTCCTGAAAATAGCAAATAAATCAGAGATAATTTGACAAGCTTAAACCTTAAAGGCCTGATTTAAATAGACATTACATTAATAAAATAAAATTCAGTTCACTGTTCAATACAAAATATTCTTAATTCAAGTTCATTATTAAGCGTAAGAAAAGCATCTATCTAAAGTGATACAAATAATTGTCAAATTATTCTACCAAAGTTTAATGGTGTTTTAATTGAAATGATATCAAGGATTCTTCAGAGAATCTGAGGAAAAATGCTCCAATTACATAATGAGAGGCCAAGTGTTTATGCGGACTCCCACTTTCATTGTTTACATGGGATTGTCAAAATGAATGTTTACAAATACAAGAGAATATGTACGAAGGCAAATCGAGAGCGTCATTCGTTTTACTGTCGTGAAAAAATCACACAAAAATACGAAGATAATCAATCAGCTGTGTAATCCCACAAGTGGATTTTCATTTTCACGGAATTCTGCGTAATACGAGAGAAGGAGAATCGCGCGATGAGATGAGTGTTTCGTCACTTGCCTAAAATAAATTCCCACTGCTCGCAGCCGAGGGACCTCTCGGGCACCACCTCGAGCTCCAGCATTCTACGTTCGGTTCGCTCGCTTTACCGCCCGTTAAATATCACGATAAACAGCGCGGCGGCCACGATTTTTCCGAAAACTGCGTTGTTTCTTTGTTTCTCTGCGATGTACGGGCAGCGCTCAACAAGCAGCCATATTACTTTTCCTGCCAGTCGAGACTCAACTCCCACTGTTCTACGGCTGGCGAACTGTCACCAAACAGCTGATGCACTTTCCATCCCACCCTGCTTACCAAGCCAGGGGCGTCAAGAAAATTCTCCAGAACCCCAGGCACTGAACTCCTTTCAAACTCTTATTATTCACTAAGCCAAGCCTTTATTAAAGTATAATCTTAATGACTTTTCAAATTCACTTTTAAAATGAAGGAATATTGCGCAATGAAATGTTTCAATGGCCCATCTCACTAGATTGTATGTTTAAAAATGATGTTGTATAACACTAACTACTCCCTCTTCCTTTACACTTTCGTAATGGCTACAATAGACAAGTATAGCACGGTAACTTCAATTTAATATAAGATCTTTTCGTATAATGGACATAATTGAGATAGAAATTATATATCTTGAGATTTTATGAGGAATTATTTGAAAGTGAAGACTATTGTGCGTGGCGCCATCTTAGAGATTTCTGTTTTACTCATGATTTGAATTTTGTTCATTATTTAAAATATAGGTGTCACTCTTAATTATTTGAGGAAGTTACAATTCAATTAAGATTTTAGTGCTAATTGGGGACACTAGATAGAAGTTCGAGCAAATGCACTGTATTACCATATAATGGTCATTCCTCTATCTAGATCATAGAGCAATAAATTAATTCATACGGTATTGTAAGTGTATTCATATAAATCCGATCTCTACTGTCTTTAAATATAATTCTTTTAGTCTATTCCGAAGGCACCCAAGGTTGCAGTTTATCAATTTTACACGGTAAATTTAAGTAACGCTTTCCTCTATTCAATATGGATATAGTATGTGAATTTGCAACATTTCTATTTTCCTAAGTGTGTATTGAAAGACTGATTTAATAGGAGATACAAACATATTTCCCATCAGTAAATAATATAACAATACGTGCTGGAATTTTCTTCACATGAAAGTGCGTGACGTTCTGTATGTTTCTTCCGCGCGATCTGTGACGTATCTGGGGGCTCGACTCTTTGGAATGCGATACCTTACCTAGTAATATTTTACATAACCACTTGAAAAACTACCTCCTATATTTTTAAAAAACTCTAAGACTGAAATACCTTCTTGCAATAATTACCAGATTTGTTCAATAAACTAGAAAAATTAAGTTAATTAATTTTAATAATATTCATACACATACAATCTCGTGTAGAATACTGATTTTGATGTACTATATATATATGGAAATAGAAATTGTTTATGGATTTCGTAAAAATTGATGAAAGCACAATAAATTGCACAGACGGGGGCCAGCGTAAGAATTGCAAAATGTTTATCAAAACAATTCGTTCAAGAGATATCTCGACCTCCCGCAAGGATATTCATATTTCTTGCAAAATTGTTAAGTCACATTTAACCTTTTATGTTCAACATTCATAGATATTTTCACAATAGTTTCATTTGGAAGGATCGGAGGGGGTGCTGAACTATTATTATTTTTATTATTCATTCTTTTGCTGGTCTACATACCAGCTGAATTATCTGAAATATACTGGATTATTGAAAAAGACATTTTCATTTCGTAATAATAAGTCCAATAACAATAACACATATTAAAGTAGCATTCTACCATAACGTTTCTTATATCATCTAGATAAATCGCTTATATCATGTGAGTGTCCCAATTAATACTTCAGTAAAAGACAAAGATTAATGTCATAGAGATAACAATAAACAATGGGATTCATATAAGCTGAATCACCCAGAAATTTCCAGATATTTATCAAAACGTCTTATCACTGAGACACATTCGGTCTTTGCTATACTGCATACATTCAAAACATCCGAAAGAGCCAATAAATTAAAACGTATTCTTATTAGTATAATCCATAGCGTTCACGATAAAGTTCTTAGAATTATAATTTGAAGAGATTTAAGAGCTACGAGATCAAGACAAGGTGACCTCGCGAGCGCCTTTAACGTATGCACGAGCGTATGTTTTGAATTCCATATATCGCGAGCCTTCGACGAGATAATTTTTAATTCGTTAAGCAATTTTGTTATAACGCGTCGCATCAAATCCGGAAGCTTGTACTTGCATGCTCGACGATTATTTTACCCCAGTGGATAACCTCCTGGTCCCGATGGCTCTAATATTAAATGACAGACACGTCGATATTATATCCACATAATATTTACACATCCAACGATCAAATAACACATGG
This sequence comes from Hartigia nigra, assembly GCA_031001745.1. NCBI lineage: Eukaryota > Metazoa > Arthropoda > Insecta > Hymenoptera > Cephidae > Hartigia > Hartigia nigra. The sequence goes on from JARPRG010000306.1 coordinate 432,978, forward strand.
AAAATCAAGAGAACCGACATATATTCGTTGTACTTTCAACCTATAATAAACGTTCAACTGGATCGAACCGGATCTTAGTACTCTCAGCTGGTATAGAAATGCCGTTTTCCAAGGTAGAGATTAGCTATTGATATTAGGATGTTACGTATGTTTCTGATACTGTGTACATATATATTTTTAATACTCTACTCGATACCCCCGTACACCCTGCAGTCCTGCGTTTATCCAAGCAGAACACCTTAACTGGCTTATACTGGATTTTCTTCGCTTTTATTATAGGCACTTATCCATATTTCATTACACGCAACCATTTGATTGGAAACTTTCAAGTAACGAGATTGCATTTATTCGAGACATAATTATGAATTAGCAAAGAGATTTCATTAGACTTGGGTCTATAGACTGAGGTGAACCCTGATCTTATTTTTTGGGAAAATATTTAGGCTACATTAATATAAATACTGTAGCAATATGATATCAAGGGGACAGAGTGTACCGTAACACTGTACCCTGGACTAATGACGAGATGTCTTTGAATATGTATAGTATAATGAAAACTATCTCTTAATTAAACGACCCACGGTCGCGATCTTTTTGACCCGCGTAATTCTTGGAGACTGAGGAAATTTGATATGCTCTGAAACATCATCGTCTTACGCATAATTATATTAGGTTATTTTGGGGCTCGGCTAATATGAATATTTGTTACGCGAAATTTATAGATAAACGATATACGAGAATAATTTTTCATTTATCTAATAAAGTTTGATATTGCAATATTTCGACTAATTAAAAGACAAGGCGAAATCATCGAGTATTTTTATATTATTTAGAATTACTGTACTAATTAAAATGACGTAGGCTTTCGAAATTTTGTATCCGTCTTCCTATCATATGACGCAAATGATTTTGATTTAATTTCGATTAATGTCAAGGAAAAAAAGTGAAATACGTACTTTGGGTGTAACCGTGAAGATTTTGCCAAAACTTAAAAAATTGTTGAAATTTAAGAATTTTGTCATTTTTTCATGATACAATGTAATTACAGATTTTCTTCGATCATCAATTTTACTTTATAATATTTTAAAGTTAACGAGTTATGATTGGCGACCAGCACTGCATATTACGAGATATCTATATATATTATATAATAATAACGACACTATGACTGGTAACAGTAGCGGATTATCACAATTAACAATTAAAAATACTCTAATCATTATACGTTAAAAATTTTGCAATCTACCAATGATACTTGAAATTATTGTATTCAATAGCAATACTTGTTATGATCATATATGTAATCACTGTATGATTTGCCGCCATTACTATTTAATTGCTACAACATAATAGTCAGAGAATTATACTAAATTTTCTCGACTACAATGATTATGATATAATGAATATTACAAGTGAATAATTATTGAGATGCCATAGGATTGGATGCTCTGTTAATTAAATGCAATTGATCATGGACGGTCGTCAGCTTTAGTCAATACTCGCTAAATGGGCAAAACAAATATGATAACTCCAATCGAGCCCCTTTGTCGTGCTTGACAGAGTTTTGACCAATCAAAAGTATAGTTACTTGCCAAGCCTCCAGCTTATCATTACGTGTGCGCTATCATTATCAGGGTGGAATTATAATTTTCAAAACATCTGCTAAAATACATCAACAAATGACCTAAGCAGTAAGAAACATTGTTTTTAACACTTTTAATATCATTTTTAATATTTTTACCGACTTTTTTTTATAGAGATTTTGGCATTTGTCAATATAAAATATCAGTAGGTAAAATTGTGTCGTGGTAGATATACTACTAATAATAAGTAAAAATGATTATCATAAGGATGATAATAATCAATATTGAACGTTAAACAACGCTGAAAATGCTGACCTTATCCGAATAATCATTTATTAATTAGATCATTTTAATATTTCGTATTGCTTAGTTATTTCTGCAACTTGCGATAATTCTTGATAACAAAAGCCCGAAGAAAAATTTTATTTTTTCATATAACAATTGCCTAACATTTCATTTGACAAATAGATAATGAGAGAAGTATCGTATATATAGTATTTTAATTTGCTTTTGAAATTATCAATGTTATGATAACTCGCGAGAAATAATACTGAATCGTATGAAGCAATGATCTTTTATATTAAGCATTTTTCGTTCCATTGACATTGCGCTACCGTGACGTTCTTTTATAGAGCTTAATATTATTTACATACAAACAAATTGATTGCGCCTGATAACACTTGGATTATTGCAATTGGAGAAAAGAAGATAACCTCAGTTTAAACGATCTGGTTATTACTGGAAAGAACCAGGGTAGAACGTATAACGTTCATATCACAGATAACAAAATTTTGCTTACTGTATTCGTAATTCTAAATATACAATATATTACGTTTTACAATTAATTAGAAAATTTCTTTTTTTTTTATGTCATCCTCACGCAATCATACCAATGTAATCAAATGTCATTTATATATAAAAGTATTGGCAAAGTACAATGCTGATTAAACTTATTGCACTGTACCATAACTTTTGACTAGCACTGTACACACTTGAAGCTGGTATACATTATTAAAGCGTATATATATTTCTAATAATTTTTAATGAGCATAAATATCCCAGACAACACATAAGTCTTAAAGTCATCTTTAAAATGCCTAAAAGACAATTTGGCGGATAAGATCACTTTTGGCAACCTTAAAAATAACTTTAAGATTTAGGTGTTGTCTGGAATACATGCAAATATTTAATATTGTGGGACTTCACGTAATTTAACGCGTTAATTTTAATCCAATGGATCGATCATAGCACTGTGTTTTTCCTTGTAACAATCTGTAAAAACGGAGAAAACGGCCGTGCCTCCTCCATCCTGTATGTTATCAGACGGAGGAATGTCTGAGTTATCGAGTCCAGACACTAGCTGGACTACGAACCACAGTCTTTCACACACTCATTTATCCACGTGTCACGCACTGTCATGTTTTCCTTTATGAGGCTTGGAATTCTAGCTTGAACTGGCACAAAATCATTTCTTTTTCCTTCGACCAAACGCTCCAATTCCAGTTATGCACGTTATGTTACTTATGCACGTTCGCAACAACCGTAAACAATAGTCGGTGAGTGTAAAGACAGTGATGTAATTTGTTAAACTCTATAGCGTACTTAATTAAACCTTATTAATCATCATCCATAAGTTTAATGACGATATAACGCTGATCTCTTTATGACAGCTGCGACTACTGTCATCTTTTCAAGATTTTCAGGTGCAACCAAAACCGAAATCTTCTTTGTTCTATTCAACATAGGATAATGACTAGTTGTGACGATCAGTATAGTTCACGCAATGACTTCGTGGCATGTTCATTAGTCACTTAACGGTTCCACCGTAAAGTTGTTGTTGACACCCGTGGATAAAGTATGGCTCTACACTGGAAAACTCCGAGAACTACTAAAAGCATTATCTATTTACATAACCTAAGTTTGGGTCGCTGGAGGCTCATATGTCTGACTCTGTGCACGTAATCTTACATTAAAAACATAACATAACAAACAGTTCAAACAAAGACCTGTTGCACCAGTGTTCAATGTTTTGGTTTAAATCATTAAATTTTTTTAAAATCATATTGACTCACTAACCTATTTCCACTTGGAGTATTTTTATGCTCGATTTTGATATATCTACTTTGAATTGTGTCATCTATCTTTTGCTAGAATATGTTTCTACGTAACTACTTACCGTATCCGATCCAGATGTTCGGTTTTTCGATTTACATAGAAATAAGGTATATATGAAAAATAAAGTAAACGAAATATCATGTTATGTGCATATATAGTATGTTGCGGCAGCTAATTGCGACATACTCCCCAGATAACACAGAGATGTCCACAAGACGCCTTTAAGACATCTACGAAATCTTTCCAGACGTCTATGAAAAATCAGAAAGAGGAATAGAAGATTTCTTATGTCATCGGCCAAGACCTGTCGCTCCACAAGAATATCTACAAGATATCTTAAAGACTCTAAACTTCGAATCTTAAAGAACTCTGAAGATAAACGTCTGGGGGAAGTCTTCTAGACTTATGTGTTATCTGGGTTGTCTTTATTTATTATATGACAATACACTATTTTCAGATAGAAAATAGGCAGTCATGTTCGAATATTGTTTTTTAATGATATATCAAGGTGGAATAAATACAATTATGTACAGGTTAGTGAATTAGTTATTTCATTATAACCAGTAGATAATGTATTATACTGTATTTTTGCATCTAATACAGAATCTTTGTATTTTAAAGACACATGTCACCTAGAAAATTCTCCGTCATCGTTGGCGTTCGATAATTTTTCCTCTGTTGTCCAATATACCTCCAGGAAATTTTCAAAGTTCAATTGAATTTTAGTGTCATTGCCTCTCGGGCTTTTGCCATTGTTCTCTCTTCTCAATGTATATTTGTACGTAAACCCGCCATTGTTAATTACTCTTAGATATTACGCATAGTTCAATGGTCGTTTAAAAGCATGATTAACGATATGAATGTCAATTGTCATTACTGAGTTTATTTAATAATTGAATGCCCCATGCTTGATTAAAGGAAGTAATAATTTCCTCCTGGATATTTTTTGTTTGTCCTTCCAGAACAGACAACATCCGTCCATTGAATTACTTCACAGTCATTGACAAGTAAATCGATTTTTTTGTAATAAACTGATAATGTAACGTAGGTGACCAAGTTTCTGCGTATATCCTAAGGTAATTAATTGCAATATTACTTCACTCCCCGATTGATTTTTTTTATAATGTGTTATTTCGTTGTATAAACAATTTTCAAAAAATTCGCACAAATTTTCGAATATTTCTTTTGGCCGATCTTACGTTATCACAAAATCAATATAGTGTAATGAAATATAGTCGTTAGGATGTATGTCAGAAAAGAATTCCTATAAGAAAATAGGCCAGAACTATTTTCAACACTTGCTAAGCGCTTTTCTGTACATTCCAAGGTCACACGGAGTCACGGTGTGAATGAGGATTTTGCAAAGTTGAACTTTTTGCAACGCACCAACTTCGTATAAACAGATAGAGGCAAGAGCAGTTGGAGCAATATTTATTTGGAATATGTACGTAAATACATTCTGATAATACAATGAGGGATCTTTCCATATGGATATTAATAGTTATTATTTATTTTCAATTAAGTTGACAGTGGTCTGGGGAATTAAATGAATTTTTTAATATAAGTCTGGATTATTATGATTAATGAATTCGTACTCGTATAAGAAAATAAAAACAGTCTAAGCATAAGACTAGCTTATGGAATATCTACATACATGCTTAGGAGAAGACCTTTTTTCCTGTCTTAGAAGATTTTCCATAGGGTAACATTATTAGGACCCTTGTGGACCCTCGTTCTACCAGGATACGAAGGGTACCCCAAAAAATTCCATGGAAATTTCCATTAACGCCAAATCAGTCCTTCTCTATGGTCGAACCCTCTCCTTTGTTGTCATTCGTATATATCATCTGACCCTTTTTTTGGATGTTCCTAATCCTTATGGGACGCACTTGAGAAAATGTTACAACAAAAGTAGAATTCTTTTTTACATTTGACTACATGGTATGTGTATAGTTATTAGTCGTTATTAATAAAATATAATTCTGTTAAATATTTTTACTAAATTCTCAATGGACAACAATAAATAAATAATTATTATCTGAAGCTTCCTAATATTTTGAATAACCCATCATATACACCATTTAGATTGCTCCAATCCATACAAAACATAAAAATTTCAATATAATTAAGGAAGCATATCCCAGGGATATATATGTGTCTTTCTTTAGCACATAATATCCCATAAAACTAGTATAATTTCACAAAATTCACACGCGATGTCCTCCGATGAACAAAGGACCCGATTGCAGTGTAGTGACGATACGGCGAAATTCTTAGTAAACAATAGCGGAAAACAAGATACAAAATTATCGAGTTCAACTGATAATTCGGAATCGGTATTCAGACAGAGCAAAGCATTGCCTTTCATGAAAAACATTACGTACGTGTCCCGGATAGGGGAAACCGAGAGTAATCGAAAAATAGAATGCTACGAAGCAATAACGGGGTTTCATATAAAATCAAGACTCCGCACGGAGTAGTTGCTTGTTGCTTGTTGCTTGTTGCTTGTTGCTTGTTGCATTGCGTTCCACGATAGTGCGTCGAGACAAGTGTGAGTAAAAAGGCATAAGGTTAAACGAAAAATCGAGGAACGTACAGATGAAAGATTTGAAGCATTTTAAAAGTCAAGCACCCATTGAAGTACCGTCTGGAATTGTGAGCTGACGACAAGCGAGTATGCTGTTGCAATTGCAAACAGAATTGCATGAGAACTGTACCGATGTTACATCAGTTCCGATCGAAGTTCAACTAGCAAGAAATTAGAAGAGGAAATATCATTAGCGTTCTACAACCCCCCACCACTTAAAGTTGAAAATTCGGCGCGAGTCATTCAGCCAATCAGCACATAGAATTTACGGAGGCTTATTTAGCCGCGAACTCCGTCGCGTATATAAAAGCCAGCAGGCTGCAATCCAGCAATATGTCAACGATCAGGTGGACAGCGACGAGGTTGCAGATCAGCAAGACCATTCGAAACGCTTCTCTACAATATTATACGAGAAATACTTCAAGCACACGAAACTTTACTACGCTCGTTAATAAAAAGATACAAAATCAAATTAAATGTACGAGGAAGATTTGCTGCCCTAACGAGGCTTACGTCAAAGGGATTAACAACCGGAACAACAATTACGTTTGTTTCTCCATTTTTTCACTTCGAACAGCATCCTTTGAGAAAACAAACATGCCTTATGCCGTGGACAAGTATTATCCGTAAGTCATTTCTTTGTTTACCACTCTTTTAAGAATATTTATTTATATTGTGAAATCGAGATTGAAAAAGAGATAGTGATTTATAGTGGTGAGTTATTTGTTGTTTCATTCGGGATCGATTGACTTTTGTTTGGAAGACATTTTTTTGTCACAGTGAATCCTAATAAGTGACAAGATACTAATAGATGAAGACTTCTGAAGTCTTATACAGTTAGCAATCGGGATATTCTCGTTTTAATTTCGCGAAAAATTGTATTTGCTTTTTTTGAGATTTTTTTATCTTCATTTATCTTAATGAATAAATAAATTTTACTTAATGATCGGTACCTATGACTTTAGCCATGTTTAATTTTTTGAAATGTTTCTTCTAAAGGATCGCCTCTGTGGTTACTTATGCTAACAAAGAACCAGCTTTCGCTGGTGGTCTCTATGACCACATCAAAGGGACTCCAGTGCAGAGTAATATAAGAATACCATTGGCTCCAAAAATACGTGCTTATCTGGAAGAGTGTATCGCTCTATGCAAACCCGAGGAAGTCCACGTCTGCGACGGTAGTGAACTTGAGAACAATCAGCTTCTTAAGCTTCTAGAGAAAAACGGCACCATCGTTGCTTTACCCAAGTACGAAAACTGGTGAGTAATACATTTCAAATGTCACTCAGATTAAAGCTTGAAAAACATTAAACCAATAAGATATATTTTATGTTTTAGTTGGTTGGCAAAAACAAACCCTGCTGACGTTGCTCGCGTAGAAAGTCGTACCTTCATTAGTACCGCTTCTAAAAATGAGACTATTCCGACACCTCAGGAAGGTGTCAAGGGAACTCTAGGAAATTGGATTTCACCTGAAGGCATGAATAAAGCTATCCTGGAGCGCTTTCCCGGATGTATGAAAGGTCAGTAACATTGGAGTATTCCTAAAATGTGATATATATAATATAAGGTGATGTATAATAATATATCTTTTATATAATTCAGGGCGCACCATGTACGTGGTACCATTCAGTATGGGTCCAATGGATTCACCATTATCCAAGATTGGCATTGAAATAACGGATTCGGCCTACGTGGTCTGCTCTATGAGAATAATGACCAGAATGGGAGCTCAAGTTTTGGAAGTTTTGGGTAACAACGACTTCGTCAAATGTCTTCACTCGGTAGGAAATCCCAGTAACGAATTGAACATTCGTGTGGATTCTTCGTGGCCTTGTGATCCTGAGAGAACCATCATCCTACACAAACCTGCCACAAATGAAATTGTCTCATACGGCAGTGGTTATGGTGGTAACTCACTTCTAGGCAAAAAATGCTTTGCCTTGAGAATCGGTTCGACTATTGCCAGAGACGAGGGTTGGCTTGCTGAACACATGCTGGTGAGTTTACGATATTTTTGACATCGAAGTACTCTCAGATATATTCCGGGGGAGGGCGTCCAAAAAATATGAATATTTTGTCGAAATACTTTATCTTATCGCGAACATAGACTATTTAAGCGTCTATGTACTTTTTTTTTTAATAAGATTGCCATGTTGACATCTGCTTTTCGGTGTAATATGTAATTTATCTCCAATTCGAATTCTATGATAAAACAGATTAAATATTTGTTGAGATTGAATATTCTACTGTTTTAATTATTATGTTATGAATTGTTTTAATAGAAAAATGTTAATATTGCAAACTTTATGATTTGTATAGATTTTAGGTATTACAAATCCTAAAGGCAAGAAGCGATACATTGCTGCTGCTTTTCCCAGTGCTTGCGGAAAGACAAATCTGGCCATGATGCAACCCACTCTTCCTGGATACAAGATTGAATGTGTTGGAGATGATATCGCCTGGATGAAATTTGATGAGGATGGCAGACTTCGTGCTATCAATCCTGAGAATGGATTCTTCGGTGTTGCTCCTGGTACCAGCACAGCTACCAATCCGAACGCGATGAAAACCGTTTTCAAAAATACTATTTTCACAAATGTAGCAGCTACCAGTGATGGTGGAGTTTATTGGGAAGGAATGGAGAACGAGGTCAATGAAGATGTCGCAGTAAGTTAACATCAAGATATTAATTTCCTAAAAACGTCACTTGTATCAATCTCTTCTCAACAAAGCATAACTTGAATGTTAATTGTTATCAGATTGTCGATTGGCTAGGCAACAAATGGACCCATGGCTCCAAACTTCCAGCTGCTCATCCAAATTCAAGATTCTGTACTCCTGCCAAACAGTGTCCCATTATTGACCCCTCATGGGAGGATCCTCAGGGTGTTCCTATAGATGCAATACTCTTTGGAGGTCGTAGACCAGAAGGAGTACCCCTTGTCTACCAAGCTCGTAATTGGCAGCACGGTGTCTTCATCGGAGCTACCATGAGATCAGAAGCGACTGCAGCGGCTGAACACAAAGTGAGTTTTGCTATGTTACTTATGGCATAAGAAGAATTACTTTCTATTGTCTATAAAAATTCATGTCAATAATACGTAATAAAATATGCACAAACATGGCACAATCTCTTTATAAAAAGTTGTAATCTAAAAATTAATTTTTTTTTTGTAGGCAAAAGTAATAATGAATGATCCCTTCGCAATGAGACCATTCTTCGGCTACAACTTCGGTGACTACCTCAAGCACTGGCTCAGTATGGCTAACGTAAAGAACGCAAAGCTGCCAACAATCTTCCACGTGAACTGGTTTAGAAAAGGACAGGATGGAAAATTCCTCTGGCCTGGTTTTGGTGAAAATTCCCGTGTTCTAGACTGGATCCTGCGTAGAATCGATGGAGAGGATATTGCCATGGAATCTGCTATTGGTCTATTACCTAAACCAGGCTCCTTAAATTTAAATGGTCTTAATGAAAAGATTAAAGAGGATGAACTGTTTAGACTTCCACATGAGTTCTGGCAACAGGAAGCTGAGGAACTTAGAAACTACTTAAACGCTCAGGTCGGCAAAGATCTTCCTGAGGAAATTGTATACGAACTCGATGTCCTCACAGGCAAAGTACACAATCTGTAAAAGTTTCGTATAACTTTAGATTGTAAGCAGCGATTTTATGAACGACAAAGTAGTATAAGGGGTATTGAATAATGCAAGTATTTATAAATTAAAACTGCTAAGACGTTGAGGAAGAGTGATGATCTCTTCGTGTAAAAAAAAGATCTTCCGCCAAAGTATTTGTCGTCATCTGAATAGAGATATTTTACGTTATAATAGATTCAACTACTGTTATAGCTATGAATGTGATAAATGAATGTTGTGTAAATGTGTATATATTGTATTATAAGACAGAATTTTACTTTAAAACTTACCAATAAAAGGATTGTTTATGATCTTTGACACGTATTTTTTGTAAAACAGAAGTACCAAAATATACATGGTACTATAATCTCATACTAGCAATATTGAATACTTAAACGTCTAAACGTCTAAATATATTGGCAACTAATCAAATTAATGTGACTATGACTGAGAACATCTTATGATCATATGGCTGCTTTTTATTTAAATAGCTTTTACATAAAGTTACGAAAATATTTACGACCAACGGTGTTATATATTAAAATCTGTTAAATTACATCTTTAAAAAATTATTTTGTCTCCTGTCTGTATATATTATCAATCCTTACCACATCTGAAGTCTTTTACAACATTCACATATGTATTACCATTGTAATTCAATTTTGCAGAAGCATCAAGTAAGCAGCCAACTTTAACTATTAATAATAACTGACTATGATCATAATGTATGATTATTGTACACTTTGATTTAAAGCAATATATTTGTTTAATCCACATATAATTCACTAATATAATGTTTTAACAATTCTTTATTAGGATATTTCGAAGGATTTATCGTAATTTCAAATTTATTTTATCATATTTTATTCTTAAGGTTTAACGTTATATTATTTTTTACAATTAGATACTACAGCATAATAGTTACAACGATAAAATTTAATTTTATGTATACATACAGAATCAAAGAATGAAGCTCATGGATAATCATATTCTACATGATAGATTGTGAAAACTACTGTGTCTTAAACGATTTCATCTTACGTTACGAAAGAAAGAACAACAATCAGTACTAATACCTTATATCACTTCCAATCAGTTCTTTAATTGTATAATAGTTAAGTAATATATTTCTAATCTGCTCGCAAGTTCGCCTATATAGAAGCTGCATTAGCTTCGCTGAAAAAAAAAAAATTAGTGTATTTAGCCAGTTATCGGAAGACACAGTGATATTCTTCTTCTACTTTTATACGTCACTATGTGACGTATTAGATCGTCGCATAAGGAATTTAGGTGATCTATAGAAAACTATTTATATACGCTATAGCAATCACATTGTTTGTATGTAAAATAACATTAAAATGATTACCGTTCTTCCACAATGTTGTAAGGAAAAGAGTGTCCTGATGTTTCAAGACCTTTCTTCAAGAATTGTAGTATCGAAGTTTTCAATGTTTCCAAAGGTACTACTTTCACAATATCATTTAAAAGTTCTAGACCCTCCTGAAATAAGTCTCTTCCATCTGCAAAGAAAGACATAACCATGTAAATCAAACGAAGTGCACGGCAGCTTGTAAACAAATGGTTACCATTTGTTATATCAAAAAGGATTTTGTCCAGATATACATAGGATATGTACTTTACAAATTTCATACTTGTCTATAATAATCACACTGTTACTACTGTTTTAATACGTAGTTACTGATTATTATAGATTCATAAGTACATTGCCTTAACACGTTAAACTTACTGTAAAAATAGAGTAGATCATTATATGCATCAGCTTTGCTCTGGAGAGACATGGTGCTCTCCTGCACTTTCTTTGCTAACTCTTTGTAGAGCTCTAAATCATCATTCTTGTCGGCAACATAAAAAATCATTTTGAACATCAATTTTTCACTGTTTACCATATATTTGGACCATAATTCTTCAGCTTTTGGATTACGATTCATGAAATAATAGCACCATAATATATTTATGGGTATTTTGAAGCCGTAATCGTGCAACTTCGTAGCATACGGTTCATCTAGAAAGACAATTGTTATGATACACAACTACAAAACATATTTAAAAAATTATCTTTATGGAGTTTTAAAACCATTTTAAATGTAAATGTAAAAGAATTGCAGGTGTGAATTTTTAAAAATTCCATTGATTCCTTACATTTTTCAGCAATGCTTGGGTCCGATTGTAGTATTTCAAGCATTGTGTTATTGTGAAGTAAATCATTCCTTTTACTTTCAGGACTCGACATAACTTTCTTCTCAAGATTTTCTAGAAACTTTTCAATCTGTCCTGTAGCCACATATGCTTTCAACAAATATTTATTGAAAAACAAGGTCGACGCGTGTTCCTGTAATTGCACCATTACGCTATTGCATTAAATTCTACTAAACTACTATAAAATATATATTCTTTGGATTCTGACATATTGGTTTGTACATTATAAAACATATTTTGGATTAGAGTGGTTTGATCATTAGAGGATTTCGACTTATAGATCTGAATTTCGTATATGATCTTGGCAGGTGCTTAATGATCGTGCGCGCAAAATTGAAAAATTATTTACGATCTAGTTTATGATATACAGAATGTAAATAGTGAAAATTGTACTATATAGATGTACTTTGTATTTTAATATAGCAAAAATTTGTCAATATATCTCAGCTTCTAGTTGGTAAAAGTAGATGAAATTCCTAGGAGACGCTTCTTTTACATTGAACATTACTACGATGGTCTTTTAATTAAAAATCTTCGAATTTTTACGAAATAGGAATGCTGATATTATGATGCTGGACGAACCACCTTAAATTTAATACATATAATTTCATTCATGCAATTCTAACTTACCGGTGGTAAAAGCTTATAGACTTCTTTAATTACTTCGATTTGACCAGACTGGCTGATTTCTTCCATTAAGTCTTTAAATATACGTAATTGTACAACGTTAGGATGTTGTGTAACTACACGCTTAGTAAATTCTACAGCTTGGTTCAATTTCTGCGCTTTCAGTAATCTGTTTATCACGGTAGTATAAGTTGATTCTACGAGACTTTCTTTTTCTCTACAAATAAAATTTTCATTAGTGCAAACATTAATGATTACTCTCTTGCAGACAACTTTATATCTATTTTGAATTACTTGCTAAAGATTTTCTCAATACAGTCGAATTCCTGCCTGTTAATATGTTTATTTATGTCTTCAATAAACTTTTGAGGACTATTATCTAATTTGAATGATGGATTTTTGTAGACGAAAGGGACATCTTGCCCGTTCTTGTTTAATAAATTTGCTAGTTTCTCTAAAAATTTCTCAGAGGGTTGAACGTCCTCCTCTTGCATCGTCGTCCACGTGGCTAATCCTTCAGTCCAGTTATTGTTGTTATCTAAAGATAGTGTAACATGTTATCGAACCATTCTATTCGCAACTGAATTATACGAATAAACAATAAAAATTCACTATCGATCGGATATACATTATTTTATTATGGAGAGAAAAAAAGTATTTGACAAAATAATTACCGTGTACAGAGAGCAGATGATAGTAGAGTTCTGATCTGTTTTTAAAAACTGTGTGCTTTGTAACTTCTAACAACTTCTCCAGACATTCCTTATCTCCATTTTGAGCATAGTTCCTTGCAGCTGTAATAAGTCTGTTGTCTTTTCCAAGTAATCCAGGTGTCTGTAAAGGCATCATCATATCATGGGCGTTATACAACGTTAAGGGTAATTACCCTTAATACTTAGAATTTATCATTTTATTACCTCCAAAATCTTCTTGGCTTGACGAACACGATCGCACTCAATGAAAGCTATTGCAAGGTCGTGCAAGGAATTGACTTCACCATGAACCTGAGTACTAATGTCGGTTAAATGTTGCAATGAAGTAGCATCTTCCGCCAATATATATATCTTTGTCAACTCCTGTTTATATGGTGTATGTTTATATTGTAGAGCACATTTTTCAAATGCATTTAATGCTGTCTCTAGGTCATTCCTATTTTTCAATAAATCCAATTATTTTTAATATCATTGTTGCTCTATCGTTCTTATTCTAATTTATAAGGATCATTACTCAACAAAGCCAAATATTACTAAGCAATTTACTCTATACGTACGTACCGAACAACATGAACCTTGACCAATGAATTTAGTACACTGCTCAAATTATTCACAAAATTCTTTGATACTATCGTTTCGAAAAATATGTTCAACTGATCTGGATCACCTTTCTCTGCTAACATATCCAGCAATTTTCTGGTTAACGAGACTGATCGTCTCAAGAACAATTCTCCAATATTTGTATTTTCTTTCAAAGATTTGCTATTCGGCAATTCCTTGATTAATTGTAGCGCTTCTGTTGTAATAAATATAATGCATGGGTTAAATGTGTATTTAAAAAAAGAATTTGTATAATTGCATAACACGATAAATTAATTTTATACATTAATGGAGCATCATACTCACCATTATGACGGTCATTCTTTACGAGAAGTGTTGCATAGTTTAGACTTTTTACAACATCCAATTGACTAGTTGGATCCAGGTTCTTTAATTCTTTGAAATATTTCTCAGCTTCGTTTAATTTTTCTTGAGTAGAATAAAAATCAACTAATTGTGCATAAAGGCCTGCACCGAATACAAAATCTCCTTCGTGCAATTCCTAAATTAACACCACAAAATTGTCAAATGTTTCAAAAATCATATTAACTCTCGTATCCGAAATTGTAAATAAATCACTGTTAATATTACATTACCGTTAATAATTTGTTGACATTCTCCTCATCTTTAGCAGCTATATATTCGGTAAGGAGCCTTTTACTTAAGCCATTTGAGAAGCCACCTCTTGCTTTAATATTCTCTAGATCTCTCTTCAACTTTTTTTTAATGCAAATGAAAATAATATAAATTATTAAATAATACATTATACTTATCCAATATGAAGACGCAATAATAAGAGTCTTTTCCTTTAGGATACAAATCAGAAATCTTATACACTTTTGACATAGCTTCTCCTCTATCCAAGTTCAATTACACAAAAATATAAGAACACTGGTTTATTCTATTAAAGTCAAGATTTCGATACACGAGCCCTGATTTCGTTGTGTAAGAGAAACATATTTGTGCCAGAGAATTGTACAGTAAAAGAAAAACTCTTAATATATACTTTCTCAAACAAACGATGCAACAAATGGTCGAAATATATTTAAAAAGTCAATAGTATGTTGATACAATTACTTACGAATAATGCATAACGTGATTTATTTGATTTCGGTATTGCATTCAAAGCCAAATTGCCTGATGTTAACTGACTCAGAAATTCAGACATTTGTGGAGTAATTTTATCACCAAACCTTTCCTCAATTGCATTGGCAACTTCAGTGGAAATAGTGAAGCCCTGCTGCGTAAAACCTTCCAAAATCTAAAAAAAAAAAATAGATAAATTAATACTGTTACATAACTGGCATTAGCGATGCAAAAGATCATAAAAAATATTCACCTTTTCTATAACATTTACTTTATTAGTGACTTGATTATTGAGAAGTCGAAAGAGCAGTGTGTCAGGAACGTTGAATCTTATTTGTTGCTCTTCTTCAATTTCATCCTCATTAACCTTGTGTTTCAAGTCAGCCGATTCGTGTAAAAGTCGAGTTATATTGACAAAATGTTTAACGTTACCATTATTAATGAATGCATCAAAAAGAGGCCTTATCAGCAAATTGGCAATAAGTCGTGTTGAATAATTCAGCACTGAAGTATAACACATATTATTAATATTATCTTAACAAGGAAACTTGAGATCACATCTAGTATTTTATAAACTAGTAAGTCACTCACTAAAGTCATAAGCCGCCGAAGATTTTCCGTTTTCAAGTAACTTGCAAGCAATAGCATTTATTATCGTTATTGTTTGAACGTTATGTTTTAATAGAGCATTTGAAATGTCTTCAATACTTTCACCAGCATATGGCAAAACATATTCTTTCAGAGTGTAAATTGAAGGAAACAATCCAAATTCTTCAATCATAACATCAATTGTGCCTAAAATACCTAATGATTGAAACAAAAAAAACATTTAAATTTATTAAACTGTTCTATTATTATTAATAAGATTTGTTCTGCACGTCATATATTTAATGGCCACCTTGAAAATTGGATTGATTTCCATGTGCTGCGAATAATGGCCAAAAGAAATGCTGCTTTATCGTTGCTCCTGTCTTGTTCCAAGCCTTGAACAACTCAATACTTAGGGCAGGATCACCTTTTGAGAAACTGGCGTCTATAGCAGCGTAAAAAGCCTGATTATTTAGCTCTTTTGATTCTAGAAACATGCACGTTTCAATGATTTTCTCAGTTGGCTGAAATACAGAGATTTTTAAGAATCAATGGCAACATTTTTACAGACTCATTTTGCTTTAACTTGAAACTCACCACGTTGCATAATACCAACTTCCTCACGAAGAAAGATCCTATCATTGTAGTTTTTCCATCGTTACGCACTTTTCTTGGAATGGACAAAAGTACTTGAAATGCTATGTCGATCTCGCCAATATTAACTAATTTATGTACCAAATTCGTAGCATCCACTGTATATCCTGCACTCTTTGGCATAACAGACATGATCTAAAGAATAAAAAACTCATCACATATTTATAATATGTACTAAAATTTCATATTCAAAATACGAAAATTCATTAATGACTCTTCTAAAACATTTTAAAAAGAACTCTTAATAATTAATGAAACTACTGATTAAATTTAACTAACTTCTTCAACATATTGTTTATGGCCTTTTGAAACCAAAGAATAAGCAACATCCATGTAATCCTTATCCATCAAGAATATCTCTTGGGATTGACAAGTAGAAAGTGTATTTCTGATAGCTTCAATATCTCCTTTCTCTGCATATGCACAAAGAAGTGTTGCATATGTGGTCGCAGATGGATTCACTCCACCTTGTTTCATGATGTTCAATATATTTACAGCATTTTTCAAATTGCTTAAAAGAAATGATAGCATAATTTTAATATAAATATTTTATATGCATTGTGAACAGTATAACGATAAAGGGCATACCCAGCTCTTGCATGTCCTGTAATCAATGAATTAAATACATTTTCATTTATAGGTAACTGCTTCTCTTTCATAAATTCTAATATTTTTGTCGCTCCAGCAATATCACCAGTATTACAGTATCGAGCAATGAATCTTTGGTATGTAACTCTGTTTGCTTCAATTTTTTTCTTCTCTAACTCCACCAAAAAATTAACTGGTGAAAAAGAGTACTCATTTTCAAGATATACTCTCAACAATGCATTGTAATGTGAAATATCAACTGGAACATCTACGAAATAACGTACGTTAAATATTCAAGTTTACAAACAGCAAATGTTCAATATTTAAACATATACCTATTTCCTCAATGATATTCCATATTTCTTTAACGATAGCCAATCTTGTTTCAGGCCTTTCATCCACTAATAAATTGCCACAGGAACTAATTAACATAAGAGCTTGTGGGCTTGATAGTTGTCCTATAACGACATACAATAATTCATAAAATAAATGTAAAACAGTGTAAAATGAAGTTCCGAAATACCAATGTTTCTGCACGCAAATTTCCCCTTGGTATAATACTTACTCGTCTCTCTGACATTCCGCAGAATATTATCCAAATCCGTTCTACGTAACCTTCCAAAACGTTTAGCATCCTCATTTAATTTCAATAAATCATTGTTGACATCAACGAAATTCTGCGATTCTTTAACTGCCACCTTATTTGCATAACATCTGTACGAGAAAAATTTCATTATAAATATTGCATCACAAAAACCATACAGCATTAAAACTGAATAAAACTAACTTAACGAACGATGGCGATGATGAACAAACTGATGCATCTAACATTAATTTAGACACTGTGTCAGCGTCATTACGAGTAAATGCTATTCTTCTGGCGAGGTTGGATAAGCCTCGAATATACCTCGAAGACCGCAAAATTGTTGCCATTATCAATTAAAGAATAACAATCTATATTTTGAGAATTATTCCACCGGTAGCGAAGGAAGAGAGAGCGCACAAATGGCCGCCGAACACACGTGAGGTCGAGCACGAATTATAAGAATATATAAGAAACGTAACTCTGAGTTTCAGAAGATTACATAAGAGATACGTGGTTACGTGGCTCATTGATTTCCACATGCGCTACAATGTAGGATTCAGCGACATAAGCTTTGTCCAATAGTTGATTGAAGTTGATTTCTCTGGATACTTGCTGTCTATTGCATACAAGCCTTAAGTCAGCAATAAGCAACAGACAATAGCAAATTTCTAAAAAAGTTGACAGATTATAATCGACGTCAGCATAATTATTTGAAGAAATTCTGTTAAAACGGCGTGCTATTAAGATTCTCTTGTAAATATGATGAGCCTACGAGACAAGCAAATAAGTATGAAGATAAAATAAAATTGTTCTATTGACTTTTAAGTATTTTATTTAAGATTAAAATTGCTGTAGGTTAGGATTTATATGCATATTGATATTTTAACAAGAAGTAATATATATAGATATTTATTAATCAGTGTTCTTAATAATTCATTAATGACGGTAACGTAATCATATTCTGGAGCAATAATTGTATTTAGATTTTTAAGTACCACTTTCGATGTACTTTCTTTTAAGTTCCATACATTTAGAATAATTGTTACATATTGTTACTCCGTTTTGTAGCAATATTGTGAAATGTATTCAATATACATTACCAATAATTTTTACACTGGCATAATGTCCGAATAAAGATATTGTAGAACAAAAAATATCATACACTTATTAAAATTCCTATAACTACATATTAAAGTATCTTTATTATATTGGTAATGTTTATCTCGTTTTTCTAATATATTTCATAGCATTTTGTTTATCAAACTTTGTAGCATGTATAGCATATACACATATGAATCTGAGGAAAATGAAAATTTATTCATATACATAGCTATGTTTTATTACTTTAAATAATTTCAGATGCTTTAAAACAAATGTTAAATTTAAACGAGCCTGACTCACGGATAGATGTAGCAGTACCGACATGGAAAATCCTGATTTATGATCGTGTAGGACAGGATATTATTTCACCATTAATATCTATAAAAGAGCTACGTGAGCTTGGAATAACATTGCACATGTATGTTTTGTATTTAATTTGGCAATTTTTATATTTAATAAATAATGTAAGTGACAAATTTAATATTTAATTTGTTTGTTAATAGGCAGTTACACTCTGACAGAGATTCCATCCCTGAAGTGCCAGCAATATATTTTTGTGCTCCAACAGATGAGAATCTAGGGCGCATTGGCCAAGATTTGCAAAATGGATTGTATGATATTTATCACCTGAATTTTATATCTCCAATATCTAGACACAAAATGGAAGATCTAGCATCTGCTGCATTATTAGCTGGAGCTGTTGCTAATATTCATAAAGTAAATATTCTTAAAATTTAACCCTCATGATTTGTAATTTTCTGAAATTATAACTGTTGCAGGTGTTTGATCAATATCTCAATTTTATAACATTAGAGGACGATCTGTTTATTCTGAGACATCAAAACAGTGATGTTATATCGTATCACGGTAAATACAAATATTAAAATTAAGCAGTCTCTTATTCTAAACATAAGAAATATCCGATATCATTTATATCAATCAGAATTTTCTAATACCTATCTCACGTTAATATTCAGCTATTAATCGGGGTGAGATCAAGGACACAGAAATGGAATCCATAATGGATGTCATAGTTGACAGTCTTTTCTCTGTATTCGTTACACTTGGTACTGTTCCAATTATTCGATGTCCAAGAGGGAACGCTGCTGAGATGGTCGCTAAAAAACTTGATAAAAAGCTTAGAGAAAATGTATGGGATGCGCGAAATAATTTATTTCAAGGGGAAACTGCTGGTACAGGTCACTTTAGGTAAAAAATTCACAAACAGAACGAATTGTTGTCCATAGAAATACTTAGAAAGCATTTTCCTTACAGTTTTCAGAGACCACTGTTAATAGTACTTGATCGCAGTGTAGACATGGCTACGCCTCTCCACCATACATGGACATATCAAGCTCTTGCTCATGACGTACTTGAATTAGCTTTGAACAGGCTCGTCGTCGAGGAGAGTGCAGGAAGATCACCTGCTGGTGGTGCACGTTCAAAGACAAGAGCTTGTGAACTGGATAATAGAGATCGTTTTTGGTCTCAGCATAAAGGTAGTCCTTTCCCTCTAGTAGCTGAGGCAATACAAGAAGAATTAGAACAGTATCGATCTTCTGAAGAAGAAGTAAAGAAGTTGAAATCAACCATGGTAAAAATCATTCAATCCGTCGACTAGATTAAAATTCATTTAAACGTAGAATTTAAGAATGCATAAAACCTTTTTTAGGGTATCGATAATGATAGCGATGCGGCTTTCTCTATGGTATCCAATAATACAGCTCGTCTTACCAGTGCTGTCAATTCCTTACCACAACTTCTGGAAATGAAACGTTTGATCGACATGCATACTACTATAGCTACAGGTATTTTCAAGCTTTAGAATATTCACGTTATTAATTTTTTTTTATATAAACAGTGATAGCTGATTCTGCGTATGAGAGATTGGTTTTTGAGAGCAGAAATTTTATTCGACTCGTCAAATGTATGTGAATTTTGTAGGCATTCTTAATTCCATCAAATCTCGACGCCTCGATACTTTCTTTGAAATAGAGGAGAAAATAATGAGTAAACAAACATTGGACAGGAGCATTTTGGATATTATTAACGATCCAGAATGCGGTACGCCTGAGGATAAACTACGTCTCTTTATCATCTATTATCTTTGCTCAAATATGTCAGATGTAAGTTTAAATAAAGAAACTATCCGACATGACTCGAAATTGATATATGTACTAAAATTTCATATTGTTCTTAATACATTCAGGCCGAGTTTAATAAGCACGAGGCAGCGTTGGCCAATGCCGGTTGTGATTTAAATCCATTAACGTACATCAAAAGATGGCGGTGAGTAAAATAATAGATATATTAATATATTTTAAAAAAAAGACTGTTACAAGTAAAAATTAATATTTCTTGTCAGAGGTTACACAAGAATAGCTGGGATACAAAATAATTATGAAGGTGGCGGTACAAAAACAGTCAGCATGTTTTCGAAACTTATGAATCAAGGGTCTTCTTTCGTTATGGAAGGAGTTAAGAATCTTGTTGTTAAACGACATGTAAGTACAATAATAGGTATACACTTCATTGTTAAGAATGATAACTAAATATATCATTATTAATTCTTATGCAGAATCTTCCCGTTACGAAGATCGTCGACGAATTGATCGAAATGAGACAGTCACCTCAAACTGATGACTATCATTATCTGGACCCCAAGCAATTAAAACAAATTGAGCAAATTCCTAAAAATAGAACCACATTCCAAGAAGTTATTGTGTTCATCGTCGGCGGTGGCAATTATATCGAGTATCAGAATTTAGTGGATTACGCAAAGGTAGATTGAAACTTCTGCTTCATTTAATAAAATAATTTTTATAAAATTTATAAAAGTTTTTTTTGGTTATAGCAAAAAGCTGGTGGTGGTGCCAACAAGAGAATAGTATATGGATCGTCGACTCTTATCAATGCAAGACAATTTCTTAAACAATTGTCACTTTTGGGACAGGAGACACATTAAAAGAAAATAAGGGAATTATTGAATTTAACTATGAATAACATAAAAATATGAATTGTTTTATACGTGTTTAGTAATTTCTGACAGCTCCATATTATTTTTACTTATAAACCTTCTGGGTTACCGATCTATCTCCCAAGAAGAATTTGTTGTCTACAAGAAACACACAAAATTATTTCAAAATAGACTTACTCCTTGCCAGAGTGTACATTGATGATTGATACTCAAGATCTAATAAGACAAAATATTTAAAAATCGCAGCATACAGTATCAATAAACTTTATTGTACATACGCGATTTTATTATGCTATCCCGGACAGTAAATATTCTAAGTGTCTGTTATTCAAATGTAAAGAATAGCAAAAAGAATCGCGTTGTAAACATAAATAAATATATACATATATTTTATTTATTATACCATTCCTTACGTTATTATTTATATCCTCATATACGCGCTCTAAAAATTGTACATAAATAACAAAATATGAAGTCCCCATCCCGTGGTTTATTTCTATTTTAGTATGAGGCATGAGAACCTCATTTAATTAAGGAACGTTTTTTACTTTTGGTTTTTCCCAAAGTTTCTTTAAATAAGACTCGTTTGGCTAAAAATAAAAAATGGATCGAGAATATTTACAACTCTTATGACAATATTTTTTTGAATGAAGACAGAATGCCACATTAAAGTAGACTCTAAAACGTAGAATTTACGTTCTTTTAATACTCTCTCGTGAGCTCTCGCAGAAGAATGGAAAAGAAACACAAACCATATAGCTAATTCAATCGATCGATGCCGCACTGTGTTGAAAAGCATGCGCGCTTCCGTTCAGCACATTTCTTCCATGGCAAACAGCCATGCTGTATCGCGTATTCTGTATTCTTCTAAATTTCATAACAATTTTATATCTAACGAGCGGCGACAGCATCACGAAGAAAAATGATAATCGACCGAAGATTAACCTTCAGGTCTGCATCCAGAGCTTCGATATCCACAAGGATAAAATCATCAGGACAGAGGATTCGCGTCAAATGGGCGCAAAGTATCTCAATGAGATAGATCTGGATTCGCGTGAAGAATGTTTGAAGCTCTGCTGCGAGACTAATCAGTGCGACGTATTTATCTTTGAAGAAAAGGTCAGGAGTTCGCTGTACATTGGTCACATTTAATTTTGCTAATATTGCAATACAATACAGATAGAGTCCGCTTCCTAACTGTATATCAGCATATATGACCCGTATAATAAAAAATGTTAAAAAATGTTTTATCCAATTTCAGAGACCAGGCAGTTGTTATCTGTTCCATTGTGGAACACCTGACGATTTTAAATGCAAATTTACCAGTCACGCTAATTACAGTAGTGCTGTACTTAATGCTAATCTTAATGGACCTAGTACGGCTGAACTGGAGCAACAAATTCGTAGGACACAACAGGAGCATGAGCTGAAGTCTCTCAGGTAACATGAAAACAATCCTCCTTGTGTGAATTATATCATAAAATGTCTTTTATTAATAAAACATAATATATAATCATAGAAACCTTGCCGATCGTCCATCAATCGAATATACCGTGTCAGAATCGACGGCTATACTTGCCGTAACTCAAACGCCAAAGTCATCAGTTGTAACAACTCCAATCTCGAAAAAACCAGGTAAAATTCAGAAATATAATGAAAAATAAATATAATTATTAATTTTTAAAGTACCTCGTTAATATTATAATTTTTAATAATTACAATGTTACATATTCATAACAGGCTGTAGCCGCAATCAATTTGAGTGTCGAACATCCGGTGATTGTATAGCCATATACAATGCCTGCGACGGAGTACCACAATGTGCTGACGGATCTGATGAAGCTGCGGAACTTGGTTGTCCTACAGAGAAGCCCACAGTTGTTTCGCCATTATTGCAACAACCATTACCTTTGTCATCACCGGATTCCATGAAATGGCAAATGATACAGCATCATAAATCACTAGTTCCATCATATGCGCGTGGGCAGGAAAGGGATTCGAAAACTTGGCAATCATCAAATTCGCCTCGACAAGGCGTACCTCCGCCCCAGAACATTCAATATCCTGTACAGCAAGTCGTAGTGCCCCAACCACAATTAAATATTGGATCACAAGGATATCAATGGGAATATCAACCCCTCTATGAACAGAATAAGGCAGCTTATGGTGGCATTAATTCGTTTCACGGGCAAAACAATTTAAATCCGTACGAACGTAAGTTGTTAATGCTAGGAATTCTTTTAATGAAGTTAATTGTAGGATTAAATATAAATTATAATTAATGTCACTTTTAGTGGAGCAATCACATATATTTAATCATAAAGGTCCAGGTGTTATTGGAGAAAGTGGTGCTGAGGGGTATGTTCGATAAAAATGATTTATTAATTTCTTAAATTTTCTACCCAGTTGTCAATTTATTTGGTACAACTTCTGTGATTCTTGTAATATTTTTAAATGGTACATGAATCAATATATCGTGCATGCAGATTCATAAGCATAGATATATTTAAATGACAACTGTTATAACTTAATTTTATACTTTTATGCTCAGTGGAGTTTACGTAGATGCAAATAGACAATATCCGCCGTATTTCCCATCACCAAATCATGGAATGTGGCAAGAAGGTCAACTACAAGCACCATCAGCAGCCCCAAATTTTCCTCACAGCCAGCCCATTGCACAGCATGATTCGCTCGAAAATACAGCTTCACCCCCACCTTGCAAAGTAAGTAGTTGTGGCCGTCTCAAATAAAATAATCCTACTCGACGGTCTCGAATATTCATAATACAAAATTATATTTAATACATTATTTTCCCATTAAGCCATCTGCAAATGAAGAAGAAATTTCACCAAGAACCAACGCCCGTACTGATGGAGACGTTGAAACCCAGAAAGCTGTGTATATTGAAAAATCGAATGATCACACCGACAAGAAATCAAATCCAATTCCAAAAAATCAAGGAAATTCAAATTATATGGAAACTCTCGAATCCCAAGGTAAACTCGTATCCAATTACAGATTTGACTTACATTCGGTAATAATTATTTTAATCTTTATATACTTTATAATTAGTTGTAGAACATAAGAAGGAATTAAAAGTTACGGAAGATCATCGCAAGGAGCTCGAAAAGAGTCATATGGTAGCTGAACATTTGCAGCATATTAATAGTGACAATAAAGTACTGAGACCAAGGGGTGCAGTGATATCATTGGCTTTAGGATTAACCGCGACAGCGATAATGGCTGGATTAATTGCATGCCGTTTGCGCGTCGTAAGACGACGAGGTCGTCGTGGTCACGGACCATATGCGCACGATGCCGACTACCTGGTTAATGGGATGTACCTCTGAATAAACCTTACATAGAAAAAAAAGAGCAAAGCTGTATACACGTTATAGCATATTTTCCCGAACTATTTACTATAATCCTCCTGTAAGAAGAAATTATTTTAAAGTACACATAAATTATTTTTATGACAATTAGCATCATCACATCGAATTCAATATCGTTCAAATCCAACGTCCTATTCGAGACGTTCGTGGCCATGGACTTGTTCTGAATGATCATTAAGCTTGATAACCGGATTAATCCACAATCCAACACTATTTATAAAATATATAAACGCTTGAACAGCTTTAAAGTTTTCTTTACTCACTATTATGAATTTGCTTTACTTACCCTAGGTTACATCAATTGTATCTTCATCTTACATGATAAAAACATTGTCGGAATGCACCACCTTTTAATATTTAATTAGCAGTGATATCCATATCATTGGCTTTAACAGTAACAACAATAAAATAGGTCAGTGACAGCTTTTGCGTAAAATTTATTCATTCCGCGGGAAACGATCATATCATTCTCCTACAGTTTTATTCACTGGTATCCAGAGGGTATAATAACAATAACAACGATAATAATAATAATAATTTGCATCTATCAATCTCCGATATAAAACAATACCATGCAGCACGCAATAACAAATAATAAAAAAAAAAAAATACTAAAGAAGCATCGGTAACCTACAGCAATTGCTGATTTGTCAACCATTATACTATACGAAATGATGTACGAGAATTCAGCACGGAGTCTGCCAAGGTAGAGAAAAAAGAAATAAAAAAAAATTAATTATAGTAAGTTACACAGTTGTCTATTTTTAAATACAATATATTACAGAGAAACACACAGTTATAATTTATTGTTATTAATATTATGTCTATAATATACTCGACTTATGAATTATAATTATTATTATTATTATCATCATCATCATCGTCATCATTACCGTTATTGTGGATGTTATTATTATTGTTGTTATTATTAATATTATTATAACCATACGCTGACCTCGACTAATACAGAAGGTAGCACAAGAGTGGTGTAATGGGAGACTAATTAGCAGAGCTTATCGTGATAACGTTATACTCATCGTTATCATCATATTATAATATAACCCCCAGTAGCTGTGATTTCAGTAATAAATAGTTAACGTAAAGATAAATATTATGCTACCGCGGCAGTGTGCTCCCTGGATTCTGGATAAGAAGGGGATTCCTTTCATCGTCTAATTATCGGTACTATAATAATTAATATTCTACACGCCGTACCCCTCCCTCCGTGACCCATCTCTTCTTCCCCTCCCACCCCCCAAACCCCCGAATCAACCAGCCAATAAGTTGTGATCTACTTAAAGGCGATTATATTGACAAATAACGTTTACACTTCAAATTATTATTATTTTTAATAAAACATTACGGAATAATCGTTGGAGTTCTAGAATACGAGTGTCTGAATATGTAATTTCATATATTTATACTGCCAATCTCACAGTCGAATTTCGACCAATGAGTATAAACAAAATTGGAAGTGTGGTACGTACAGAAAGGGGCGAGGGGGGGGAGCTATGTAAAACGAGCATGAATAAAAAAACACCGTTCTCCGCGATACGGATCGAAGAACAACTCCTGTCCGCGGTATTGTTCAAACGAATACCTTGGCGAGGGCGTCGGCGCCGGCGCTCGCGATGAACGGCATCGAAGGATGGAACGCGACGTCCAAGATGCTCTCGTCGAATTTCTTACGATGTGCCGTTATCTCTTGAACGCAAGTCTTATTATCCATGTTCCATAATCTTATACTGCAATCATGACCTGAAAGCACACGAGAAAATCGAACATTGAATTATTTCCTGACTCTTGCAATTATATATTTACATTTTTAAGTGGATTATCCTTAAGCAGTCTATACTATACTATACTTACTGCCTGAAAGTAGGTACAAGCCATGAGGATCTACGGCAAGACTAGTAACAGCGTCCAAGTGCGCCACCATGGCGTGAGCAAGAGTGGCTGAACGATGATCATAGAATCGAATATGTCTGTCCTCGTGGGCTGCTACTATCAAAGGAAGAGTAGGATGAGCTACCACACGATTAACGCCTGTTGTGCCGTTCCCTTCGAGTCGCGCTGCCACAGCTGCAGTTTCTGCATCGAATACCACGCAAGCCCCTTCATAGGCTACTACTAACTTGTGGGGCTCGTCTCTCACAAAGTCAACGGACGTAGGTATTCCATCTGTACATATTGTAAATTCATACTACACATGATGTCATTGAATAAACTACGTATAAACCAACTCATGCATATAATTAAAGAGGATGTCAAATCCTTATATGTTATAATAATTGCACCAACCTTGCTCGGAAGTGTATGTGTTAAGCAATGGTACTTTGCTCTGCGGACTCCAAAGTTTAACTGTTCCGTCCGCACTAACTGAAAGTAATTGTGATCTTGGATGATACATGCTTAAACCCCAAACAGCATCGGTATGTCCTGTAAGGGTATTTTTGAGCACGTTCGGGTTGTAGAAATCGTATGGATCTATAGTAGCTGGTGGAAGTGTCCAATTGTGAATCATTCCGTCCAAACCACCGCTGTAGCAATCTTTACCGGAATCACTCATGGCTAGACACAATACTGGTCCAGTGTGCAATCTGAACGTATACAAGGGTTCTACATCCAACGATGCCGACCTGCATGGAACAACAACAAAAAACCATCAAGTTTAGCATTAGCTACTAGATATGTAAACAATGACATGCTTCATATGTTTACTTGAGAACTGGTGAGACATACTTTTTGGCTGGAACGGTTTTATGAACATTCCACAATTTTAGTGTGTGATCGTCACTCGCAGTAATAAGTACGGGATCAGTAGGGTGGAAGACGAGGGCTCGGACGCCATCGAAATGCGAGCGTAAGGTATATTTTGCGTTCCATGTCTTTCTGAATGTCTCCGTGTTCGCGGCCATCTATGTGAAAATGCATCGCATGAAATGTGTACTTTTTATTTTTTATATGCATAATACTTGATCAATGCTTCTTTTCTATTAACGCTTACGATTTAGTATTACGAGAAAGAAGACTATAGACTAGGAATCGATGGGTTTCAAGGGTTTCTAGGGAAACTCACGTCATACGCTACTTCTGCATCATTGTTGACTGTCAATTGCGCTAATTCCCCTAAACCCAATGTGGAATCGGTTTCCTCGCAAGGACGTCGTAGATCGGACTGTAAATCTCTATGCATAGAACCTGTAAACGTAAAGTGATATGGCCTTCATTAAAATGCGGCATATGATTCACATAAAACAAGGAGTGAACGTTCGGTACTCCAATTGAAGGATTATATATTTTTGTACTAAATGGACCAAAAATTTGCAATTTCGTAATAGTAACGACTATAGACTATCAAACATCACATAAAGTGATAAGATAATCCTAACTGATATTAATAACATTCTCTCTTGTTTTCCAGATGTTTACGTAAGATCATACCGGGCAGTGATTCCTCAGTCTCTGTGAGACGATTCAATTCATTTAATACTTCCTCCGCTTCAGCGTCAACATCCTCGGTTAGTAATATGGACTGAATGTTCCATGAAAGAGAAAAGTAATCATTTAAATTTTTGATAGACCAAGGAATTAGGTATCAGTATTTACCTTATTTGGCTTGGATCCTGAACTTGCGTCATAGAGTTCCTCTTCTGCATCGCCCTCTTCTTCCTCCATATCAATATCGGCTTGAGCTAGGAACTCGAAATTCGCCATCACAGCTGCTTCGGTATCAAGAACCATCGCTTCAGCAATAGACGATGGCTGTTGCTAGATCAATATTTATTATAATTTACTATACTTTAAATTCGGGAGTATTTACATTCGTCTAATATTGTGTCCATTTCATGTGACAATTAAGCCAAAGCAGTGTACATCAATTTACAACTACAATTATGTATTACTGACTGACTGACTACCTTATTTAATGAATCTCACATCTATGTATAAGACTTGTATTCCGTTGCGAAAATTTGTTTTGTAGTTTGTTATTATCCCCCAGTTGCAAGGAAGCATTTAGGAATCATTATTTACCTCTACCTTTTTGGCTGGAATTCGTCGACCCTGGTTCTCACTGGCTCGCTTATTCGAAGACTCATTTCCATTAAGCGCTGTACTATTCAGATCATCTGAATCTGTGTTATTATTTAAACCAAGTAGTGATCGAACTCTGTTTGATCGGACATCTATAATAGTATCGGTGTACCCAATTTCTTGCAAGTACCTAAAAGAAACGAGGCCATCCTGTAGCTATGTATCGCCACGATGGTTTAAAAATTTTATAAAGAAATATCTATTGTTGTTTATTCTTAATGAGTTTTGGTATTAACTTCCAAAGACATGTGAAATAATCAAAATACTAACCAAAAATAGACACATTAAATATTTGTTCATAAATACGATGATAAAGTCATGTGACAGGTAAATAATAAATAACATAAGCAGCCCTCCTTTTTTAAGGCAAATAATTCGTTCTTTTTTACTCACTGTCTTAAAAGCTGTCGACCCTGCCTCCAGCTGATATTACTAACTGCTTCCCCATCACCACCACCTCCATCAGAACCACCACAGGAACTACCTTCTTCGTAGATAGGTGGTTTGACATCGCCTTGAACTACCAGATCGGTACCATACTTCAATTTGTGGTACTTTGCCCTGTACATATCAAAATAACGCGTTACACGTTCGATGTTCAATGACCTTGTATAATTTAGAATAAAAATTTAGTGGGCCAATTCATTTGTATTCAACACAGTACTCCTTTTATAAACTAGTTTTGAAATGTATATATCTCAAATGACTCATTTAAAACAACTATAGTGTCTTTCACACTATTCGTTCAGCATATAACGTTTTGCACTTATTTTAAATCAATACTGAATGAAACAGTTGAATATCAAAGCCACTATTGCAAATAATGCTTAAGTACTTCTTTGCCAATGCTGTTAGCAAAATTAACTTACTTAACTTACATCAAATGATTGATTCTGAACTAGTAAAGTATTAATCAATTTAAGCCGAAAATCATAAAAAAACTTGGATTAAAATATATCTATATTCACCTTTCTTGCTTTAGTGCATATTCCAGCATCTTTATCCGTCTCACTAAGTCGTTCTTCAAATTTTCTTGTCCCTTCCTTTCTCCTTGCAAGAAAGCTATTCTGGCCTACAACACCGAAAAATGACCATGGTTGCGTTAATAAAAATATAAAAATATATAATATATATATATCATGTATATAAAGCATGAAATGCTGCATTCGTTAGGAAAAATTGTATTACTATAAGTAATATGTTAAGTTGATTTAGAAATTCCTTTAGAAATGACGTTTCAAAAATATGAAGTGTAATTTTGTTGCATAACAACAAAATCAATATAAACAGAGATATATTATTTATATTGAATATGTATATAAAGTATATTCATACCATATAAATTACACTATAGTAAATATACTAATATATCTCACTATCTAATTCTTTGTGCCAATTACAGTCAATTTACTTTCATAAACGAAGTTTCTAGCTATCCTAGATTACAACCATATGGTTGTACTTCTGTATAATAAATCATGATATATGGTATTCTTATAATGAATATACCACATATTTATGAATAACTTCTTTGTAATATTTTAGAAAGCTAATCTTTTATAACTTTAATTAAAAATAAGTATTGAAATATCTATAACTACCGCAAAACTATATTTGTATAATTAATTCAACATACCATCCCTTTCTCTAATACACTGCTAAGAGAATGATAATATAGCCTAATTGCAAAACCAAATGTCAAGTATGTATCTTGAATAAAGATAATACTTTTACAATACAGACTAAGCATATGTATTCCTAAATTTAAACTAAAAATATATGTTTATGCAAAAGATCTGTTACGGCACATATAAAGAATCCAAGAATTACGCAGTGAAAAATTTATGAAATGACAAAGCATTGGTACATCCTATGCATAATTGCGAAGCCTTATGATATAGATTTATATTAAAGTGTGTATGATCTGCAATATACTCCAACTGAAATACAAAAAATGTACATGCAAAACTTAGCCAAGGAAACCATCAGGTCATTGGCTGCGATCTGCTTTCAACAGAGTCCTGCAGTGATCTGTAAGGAAGCTACATAAGGGTGAGACAGGATGTATGTATTAGCACACCTGAAACTCTGCTCTGTCCAGCTCCCACTGGGACCTCTCGAGCTCGAAGCGAGCCCATTCGTGTTGAATGAAGTGAAGAATTCCAGGCATGGAATATTGTGGTCTCTCGTCCCCGGCGCTGCCTCCGCTACCTCCACTACCTCCACCACCGCCTCCACCTCCGGCACCTCCAGCAGCGCCGTTATCACTACCCTGATGCTTGTTATTCGCGAGGGACACGTTCGCTCCAGCAGATAACTGCCCGTTGTGATTTTGCGAGGGAGAGCTGGAGTTATCCTCCATGGTGGAAGCGCAAAACTGGCTCGGCACCTTCATTTCATGACACGGCGGCCATTACAGCAACTTCTTTCTTCCCTACGGATCCTCGAGAGTGCTCTCCTGTCGATTTATACGTTTCGATCGACGTTTGGATAAAAAGTAAAATCTATGCGTGGCTACGTCGACAATCCTGCGATCACTGGCTCAATACCTGTTCACACACAATTGAATCACAATTATTTACTGTCATTAATACAATCAAGTCAAGCGAACGTCACTTTCGGTAGACTATATGTGTACTAAGGCGCAGTCTTACCAATGCAATGGAAATTGACTGCAGTCCACTTGAGTCCACTGTAGTCTCCTTCCTTCCGACCTTTCCTTATGGCTGTATCCCCAATAGGGGACATGTGCCAGCCACTGTAGTCTCCTGCTCGAAGAATACAGCACGGGGTATTTTCTTGATTGGTCGATGATGCTGCCGTCTAACGGTTCTTATCACAAGCAGATAACAGTTTGCTTAAAAATGTGTTCAAAAAGACGTTTTATTGTGGAACAGTAAATAATATTTTTTAGGGGTGTGTTTCATAATTCACTGCAAGTATTGTTGATTTTTATCAGATGCATTGCAGAAAATGGAGAGACGATAATGTTCAGTGCTCATAGTACTTCAAGTAGACGTGCAAAATGTATACTACATTATACGATTTTAATGCGGACAAAGGATTTTCATAAAATAGAAATGTTTTTGTGTCACTGGCATGCGAGTTTAATTTCATTTATTTGAAAATCACATGTACATCAAGTACAATGTACAATGCAAGTAATACATGTATCTTAGGATGTTGCATACTTGCGTACTAGATAATTTACTCTGATTAATGGTAATTCATTCATTTCTGAACAGATGATAAATAAAGCCAGTATCCACAAGTATGTAATGTAATGTTGACTCTATATAGATGTTACAAACAATCGACTAACTTATCATCAGTTAAATTTATATAGGGGCTTTGTAGACAAGCTTGAACCAATGTCCACATTCACAGCGACGGGGGCTTCCCTGGTGCAACCACATCCAATTAACATGGGTAGCTTCGTCTTCACATACGCATCCAATAATACGACTATCAAATGCACTAGGTACTAAAGTCGGACAATCCTTTGTGCTAGGTCCACGCTTGATTGGTTTGACATTGAATGGATCCTATAACAAATATAAAATTATTTGTTTTTTAATATTCACAATCTCACTATCACAATTAAACATATACAAAATACATAAGATAGTACTCTGCACTCCAAATCAATGCATTATATTATGATTATCGAATATGTACTAACCTAACGGAAAACAAAGTTATATTATTAATTTAATTCATCTTATAAACTTCAAAATAGAAAAAAATATATTATTCAATTTAAAACAGTATTACTTATTTTAGTAATGCAATAAAATCTATGGAATTTCCTGAAAGTGCAGTAATCTTGACATACATATATATATATACATATATATAATTCCCAATTTATTGATTATCAAATGAAGATTCTTTGAATATTGTAAAAATAATTCAGCAAGAAGTTGACATAATGATCAATTTGCTGATAAACCTCGAAACGATTAAAAATTAAGCTTTATGTGTGCAGCAATAAGCTACCATATATCCTATGAAATATCTAATAAAACTTACGTCGTTGCCAGCAGCTTCAGCAAGTAGCTGACGTTTTTCGGGGCCAGTAGCATGCTCCACGGGATCTGGCATCTCGTATGCTATAAATTAAATAATATCTCTAAGTTGAAAAATTCATCACGGTGACCACATTCTTATAATGTAACAGACGAATTTTCAATAGCGACAGACACGTTACGTAATTAATTGTTAAAATCGCCGAAATGCAATCTCGATGTACATCAACAACTAGGTCAAAATACACTTAAAGTATTTACTTTTGCATCTCGTTTGAGCGTATATAATTGAACGACGGGAAGCTTGAAGAACGGCTCTGCCACAAAGTGATGCCATTTTGCCGAAGAACTCTACTACTTCAACCTTTTACACGATTCTTCTTCCGATTGACCGTAGAACGTTATAGATTGGATTTATGCTTTTGGTGGAAAAGAACAGGTGCTGCTAACGTGGTGATTCTCTATACCAGTATTTAATCTTTAAGGTACTGTATCTAACGAAACTTCATTTTTCAGTCATTATTGTCCAGTCTCTTAATTTGCTTCCTCATTAGATTAACGTAAAACACTTGAAAGATATTTTGAAACATATGAACAAAAATTGCAATTGCTAATAAGAACATATTATCACTTTTTAACGATTTTAAGTACTTTGGAAACATTTGATATGTGTTCGAAAATGAGCCGACAGCTTTGAATACATCATTGTATCTCGATCGCATTCATTCAATAAACAGAGATACAATGATGTTTCGACAATGAATACCATCGGCTTATTTTCAAACACACCTATAATGCTCCAAAGCATTTGAAAGCGCAAGAACATTTTAGAGCGTTTCAATTCCATTGACAAATCAAGTGACACAGATCCGGGCGAATTATGCATAATCTCTAAACGAATATAGGAAATTGTCTTTATATGATATAAAAATAGGAATAGCGAGTACCTAATCAAATGGATCTGAGAATATTTTCCCAGCATTTAAAATTTGCATATATTAATGTACAATACCCCTTCTCTGCTGTACCATGAGTACGTCCTGCTCGTAAAATCAGCTGATTGCTCTTGAACTGCTAGCGACGAGTCAAACAAGAAGTAACGATTTTTTATAAGGAATTATAATAATTATTGACTATCGGTTCCCCATTAATGCAGTATTTACAATTTACCATTACGCTTCAATAATAATAGCCGGATTCCCTATACGCGGCGAAAATCATCCTAGGTATCAATACGCCAGGTAAGCTCTATTTGTTATAATTCCTCTATCAGTTAAACCACAATAGTGATTGATCGGGACGCCAACTGTATGTGCTATCATCGTTTGCAAAGACGATTAGATAAGAACGAATTTTTGGGCAATTGACCATTACCGTTTATTCGTACCTACGAATACGTTATACCTGACGTGGAATTTCTATTATCAGTCGTTATAAAGTTATGTTAGTGGATTATACTGTAAGTCACCTTTATAACACATTATTGTTAGCTGCATGCGCGTAGTGTGTTTGTGGTCTTTAATTTAATTATATATATACCACGTCTATAAATAAATATGTAAAGTCATAGTGTGATATTCTGTGTCCGTTATAACAAGTGATAACTACTAGAAATGGTAGTGTTTTTGAATTTGTTCTTGACCATCACCCAATGACCTTAGCAATGACTGTACATATTTATCCAAAAAAACAAACGAATTCTCTGGCTTTATACTATTCCTTCATCAGAATTGATCATTGTTATTAATGTATTTTCTTATTCTAATAAGTAGTACTATAAGATTTATTTTATCATGTTAGAAGAGACATATTCTTGTGTATTCAAGTATGTGAAGTTTTACAATCGACATTAGAAATTCAATGAAATTTAAAGTTTTCTTCAAACAATCTATATTATTGAGATAATGATCAAGCACTTTCTTGTAATAATTATAGAATTTATAGAAGTATCAATTGTAATATTTTATTGCATCCAGTAGAAGTCTGATAAATATACATATATGGTGAAAATTGAATTATATAGCTTAATTATTTTCTTTAATATACAGTTAGCTTAGTTTGTACTGTCACATCAAACTCTATCCTCTTGCATTTTACACTAACTGTTATATAATACTATTAATATCACTGATATAGTTCTTGTTACTTATATTTCTTGTTATATTTATATCGTAGATATTTGTATTTGAATACCATATCATTTTAGGTGGACAGTGTAAATTCAGAGAACAAAGACCTAAAACAAAGTCAGAATAATGCAATGGAGGGAGGATGCAACGATCCATATGAGCAGCAGCTGCTAGCCGTGTTTGAAAGCTGTCTGAGTGAAGGAGATACATCATTAGATGAGAATGGTTTACGTTCGCTCTGTGATAAGTTACAACTGGAGGAACGTGGTAAAGAATTGATATCTTGTCTTTTGGAACGAACTCCAGTTAGGAAGTCTGTGTCTTTCCTTGAATTCCGCGATGGATTGCTAGCTTTGTTGGGTAAATCGCAAGAGGGAGTTTCTAACTATTCTGAGAAAGAGTTTGTTAACGACTCGCTACAAACTCTTAATACACCCAAACTGACAGCTAAAAGATATGGACGTACAACGATGTCAAAGGAACAAAAGTCTGAGATGGTAGATTATGAACATGCAAGCTTAGGTAACATACATTTTCTATAGAATTATTTTAGTAAAATATCAGCTAAGGCTGCTAAAAATGAAAAAATTTAATTATAGATATTAATTTGGATGAACAAAGACTGCGTGATTTATGGAGTAAGCTCAATTCTAATATCGATGGAAATACTGATCGTTCTGAATTATGTGTAATATCGCAATGTATTGGAATTCCAACATTATCTAGACAGGTTATTATTTAGAAATTAAATACATGGTATATTATTTAATTATTCTACAAGAGTTAATTAATCAATTATATTTATTTAGACAATTCAACAAATCTTTGAAAGACTAGATATAGATCGTGATGGTCAACTAAGTTTTGATGATTTTTCGCTGTTATTTCGCAACGGAAAAGCCTCGCAGGAACAATTAAGTCCAGGATGGAGCGATGGATCTGATAATAATATGCTTAAACAAAATTCAGAAAAAGAAAGTGTACAAATGATTGGTCCCCATCAGACTGGGTACAGTATAATCATTCTATGAGCATTATTAAATAAAACAAAAAATGATGTAGAACTAACTCGCAAGTTTTAAATATAACAGTTATGTACGGAGCAGCATCGTCATTGATATGTGGGAAGTTGCCGGCGTACAGGAAGCAACAACTCTGCTATCAGACTTAGGGTTTACTAGTCCAGACATTAGTCTCACTGAACTAACGAATGTTCTCTGTGAAGAACTCAAAAATCTTCGTGATGAATCAGACAATAGAGTCATGGTAACGCATGTGAGCTTGTTGAAGGCTGCCCTTGTGATTTATCAAGAGGAAGTTCGAAGTTTAAAGTGAGTTCTGTTAATCATATATGATACATTTTCTTGAGACCTATTGTCGAAAGGGATATACGAGCGTGCTTCATTTAAAGTGTATTGTAATTCAAAGGAGTATTTAATTTTACAGCACGTTGGTAGAACACCTCAGCGGCGAAAGAGACAAACTTCGGATTGACATAACAGAAGCTAACGAACGAGCAAATCTATTAGCCCAAGAAATTGACGAGCATCATGTACGGCTAGAAACATCAAGTCGATATCAAATGAAACAATTGGAATTAAAACACGCCGAAGAAACTAAAGAATTGTCGAAGCAGTTGCGCTCTGAACGCGAAGCCAATGTTGTGACCTTGAAGATGATGGATGAACGATTGCAAACCCTACAACAGGAAGATCAGAGATTAAAGAGTGAACTTACAAATGTGTTACAAGAAAACCAAACTCTAGAAGTTGAAAACCAACACCTTTCTGATCAAGTTTCTAATCTAAAAGTCTCTAATAATCAATTGCAATTACAAATCCAAACATTGGCAGCAGAGCATGATGTGGTACGATATATTATCAAAATTTAGTACATCTGTAAATGATATTAATGAAGAACTTATTATTAGGTTGAGAACGTTGAGGCAAGAGAAAGCGAACAAGTTATTTCTTTAATTGATCGTATACAACGACTCCAATCAGATATAACACTTTTGAGGGATCAAAACGACGAACTTGCATCCGAATTGGAATTGTTGAAAGCTCGTGATCACAGTGTTAAAAATACTAGGTAATCAGTTATTATCGAGATTTTATCTAGTCTTACAGAGTTGAAGAAAAAAAACGTATAAACGTGTTATAGGGATGCGATAACATCATCTTCGCCAGTCAAGACTTTGATAGCAGAAGATAATGAAGGTAATGTATATCAAAATATTATTTGCTATTTCTTAATATGACAAATGTTAAACGTATATTTTCAGATCAAAGTCATGAAGCCCTAAATGCCAGAATAGCAGAGTTGGAAAGACTGTTAAAAAAATACGAAAGCGTAAGTATATCAATGATACAGTTCTTGTATTAATAAGGGATTAAACTTGTATGTGATATAATAAAACGTATTGTTTCTAGTGTTCAGTGAAAGAAACGGAATCCACAAAAAGCCTTGCAAATGAACTTGAAGCAGAATGCGAGGAGCGCACGAGTGAATCATTACGAGATTTAGTGATAAATAAGAATGATAAATTAAGACTTGGCAAGAGAATGTCTAACAGTGACGATATGATACATAATATTGACAGGAACTTCAATAACTTGGATATAAAGAGCGCTTCGAAGAACAAAATGACTAGTCTTCGAGATTATCCACCGCGTAAAGAGGAACCTGTTGCGGATCAATCGAAAGTTGAAACGGATAGAGCAATCATTTCTTTTAATTTGACACAGACTTGTAATGACAGATCTGACGTTATTGGACAGGAATACATTGAAAATATAAATAGGATGAAGCAACAACTTCAACAGGATGAAATTAAACATGCTAACGAGAAAAAACAGTTATTGGAGAGATGCGCCGAGTTGGAGAGAAGCTTGGAATTAATACGAACCGAATATGAACATTGCGAAGATTATTGGGGCAATAAACTTGAAGAAGAAAGGCAGCTTTTTGAACAAGAACAGAAAGTCAGCGACGAGAAGTTTTCTGAATTAATAACAAAAATGGCTGAATACGAAGAACAGTTTGGTACGGGAGACAAAGGTCGTAACGATGGCAGGCTATCTCCAATAGAAGAGAGGTTCAATCTTGAACAGCAGGTAATTCAATTATTCTTTTCTCTTATTATACTTTTTAGATTTACATACTATCATAAAAATACATCTTACATATGTGTCTTCAGTATACTGATCTCGAAGAGGAATTTGAGAAGTGGAAAGTGCAAGCGGAAGATGAGATACATAAAAAAGATAAAGAAATTCAAGAGCTACAGCAGAAAATAAGAAAAGAAAAGCTATCAGTCCACTCAGATTTTTCTACACAGTTCCCAGATGAAGATTTACACCTCATATCGAAAACCACCGACACACCAAATCACATACCATTAGTGCCCTACTCTAAGGAATATACAAAAATTATGCCGAACATCGTCAGTCTTCCATCACCTTCGCAATTAATTCCAAAATTAACGCAGAGCATTGTAGATGACAATAGACTGATCGATTCATTTAAATTAAATCATACGGTACACGCAGCTGTACCAAGCACTGGATTAACGGTGTCGCACACTACTACTAAACTCACATCCTGTCTTCACGGCTGCACTTGTCACCAGATTGAGACGTACTCCTCTGCAGAAGAACTTTGCAAAGTACACAGAGACGAGCTACGTCGACTGCATCAGAAAAAAGTGAACATTGATGCCGATTGCAATTCTTTGATAAAGCAGAAAGAAATGCTAATGCAAGAAATACTGCATTTGCAGAGTATAAGAAGCGTAACATGTTACTGTCCTCAAATTAATGCTGGGGAGCAGGCATGCAGGATTGACATAAATGTACTGCAAACTTTGAATACACGATTACAGGCACAAGAACAAAAATGTAAACATCTGCAAAACTCATTGAAGCAACAACAAAAACACACTGAACGAATATTACATCGTACGTCAATATTCTTATTTAACTTGATTAAAGATATTGCACTTATCTTTTTCTTTTAGATACTTATGTCAATTATTCTTTCAGAAACTTGGAAACAAAATGGAAAGGAATTAATGGATTTACAATTTGTCCTTCGCAGCACACAAGAGAAATTGCACCAGCAGATTCAAGCATACAAGGAACAAGTACGTAACACTCTTCACTATGTATTAGTTGCTATTATACAATTATATGTTCTGTTAATTTCGACACTTCTGCCTTTAACTAGAACGTATTAAAATATCTTTTTATACAACTATGTTCCCAGAGTGACAAATTAGCTAGAGCCGATATACTCACTAAGGATTTGTACCTTGAAAATATGTATCTGATGGCTAATGTGGAACGTCTCGAGCAACGTTGTCACATGTTGACTCAATTCAGTGCTGAATCAACTTCCGTATGACCTCCAGGATTCTCGTGCAGATGTACCAGTAAACGATAGTATTGTTCAAGAGCAGTCACCCATATTACGAGGTTAGGCAATTGCTGATAAGATGGTTAGTTACGTTACATTATATATAAACCGGACGATTGGGTACTCAGGGATGAATAAGGTCAGAGACGTGGAGCATTTCTCTTCTTATATTAGCCATTAAGTGCACTTGCTTTCTTACTTTCATTCCAATTAAAATAGCGAGCGATAGGTGCTGATTAAGGCTACGTGCGGAGTCAAAGGTTCTATTCTCTGATCGCAGTGTCTTCTTAGGTTTTAAAAAAGGTACGATCGCCATTAAGCTACAAATAATAAGTGTACTATAACATTGGGAGTCGTACCACGTTATTGTTAAGCATTGCCTCGACGTGTAGGCAAACGGATGTATATCAGGAAAGGACTACTTTCTTATTAAGTCGTTATTTACATGTATGTAAATAATTCACGGATTTTGTTCCACTCTCGTGTTGTAATTTGTACTGTTTCTGTAGTCAAAACTGAAACGGCAACTATTTTGATAGCAATAACGTTACAATATTGGACATTTGCAGTACACGTAGCGTTAGAAGGAATATACGATAAATGAGAAGTTTGACAACTTGTTTTTTTTTTTTCCAACGGATGATTTCACTTTCTAATATAAGTTGTTATGTACTATGCTCAGTACACCTCCTATTGGAAATTATTTATGTACAAAAAAACGATTGATTCCATTATCCTTGCACAAGGAATTATCGGTACGAATAGTATTATTTCAAACTTTTTCTGATGCAACGTAATTTATTCAATTATTGTGTGAACCAAAGATATTTTCTTTGCCGCAAATCTATTTTTATTTGTTCATAAAATTATCTCAAAAATCCATTTTTCTTTACATAATCAGTATATCGCATAACAAAGGCTGTCGTATTTGGGAACTGCTGAAATTATTGTATAAAGTTAATCCAAAGGTAAAGAGAGTAATTTGCACAAGCACACATTTTGAAAAAAATTGCAATGAATTAAATAAAAAACTTTCATTGTAATACGAATGAATATTATCGCCTGCATGATATATATAAGGAATACTGAGAGAATTTGATTTATCATTGGGTTTGAAGCAAGTTATAATTTTGATACACTGCAAACCAGACTATCTCCTTATAAATTTTTGATAGAAATTTTTATTTATTTGATGTTGATATTATGATGATTCTTCCTTCATTCTCGGGTTCTGAAAATTTAAAAAAAATTGCAATATTAAAAAACGAGTGCGGCGTATCTTGTATAAATAGAAGATGGTAAAAGAGTCGTTAGTTTTTTTGTATTCTAATGCCGTACGCATAATAAAAGTAGTGAGTTCTTGTGATACATTTTAGAATTTCCTATACCTATGGTCGAAGAGTAAATCACATTAAATTCGTTCGTCATTCTTCTTTTCTGTGGATAATGCATATTTATTACTCTTAAATCTGAATTTAACGTTAAAATATACAAATTGTGTTAATGCGATTTTTGAGCTTTTCTCGACAAGGACTGTCAGTGAATCATTCTTTTAGTAATAAATATTCATTATTGTAATTGTCACTAAAATGTTATACGATTATTTAATTAATACTTCTCTCAATAGATACATAAATGAATCAAGTATTAAACGATTTTCATCAATAAACATAGAGCATCATTGTAAACAGTCCAGAATTATCTTTCTTTAAACGTTAATAATATGTTCGTTGTTTAACTTAGTTTTGCATGTAAATTGTCTTATTAATCTATTATTGTATTCTTTCGCGTCATGACTAATTTTAACCAGTTTTCTATTTTTAATAATAAATTTTGTTTAAGTACCAGGGTACTTTGTATCAGTTCCTCTAATGAAGATCATGATTTAAAACTTTTCCTTCCGGTGAAATTCCAATTCAATATTTATAAATTTTGAGCTTATTGTGCTAAGTTTTGCAATTGATAGATTTAAATAGAAACAAAAATCGGAGTATTACGTTGAATTAAGGCATCAATTTGTGATCCAAGTTGGAAATCAGTTTTCATTCAGAAAATGTACCATGCCGTTGTGAGTGTGACTGATTTTGACTTTTCTTTATTTCACAATCATACTTTAATCAAATAATTTATTAGGCATATATTATTGTGAACATCAAATTTACGAAAAGAAATGTTTATGCCATATAAGATTGCTGAATAATATTATAGTACAGATTAATTCTTCTATCATGTTTATATTTTCAAATTACGCATTTAGTATTCCTTAAACTGGGAATAGTCGCGCAATTTTGTTTTTCATTTCAAAAGCATTGAATTGACGTTTCAAGTTTCACTTGGCCGCCTATTCCCAGGTTAATAGTAGTAAGAGGAAATTAATTATGAGTACAAACTTAATAATTCACTGCGATTATTAAGTTTGATAAAATCATAATAACGTACAGAAACGCATGTCAACCAGAGTATAATTTCAAATCAACCATTTTTATCATGTTGTGAAGATTTTTTCATCATAAAATAATATTCCAATAATGAGCATAATAGTCTGCAATATTAGAGTGTAACAGAAAGTAGCGCAATTACTGCATTGTTTATAAATATTCTTTATTTATGTAAATTGATTAATGAACTTTAGCATTCGTCATCTTCTCATTATTAACAAAAAAAACCAGTGCGAAAAAAGCAAGGACACCGTTCTATTACCAGCTGTTAATATCCGTATATGTCACAAATTACATAAACTCCTGTTAAAAATCATTTGTTATTAATATACAAGCACTAGAATTTCATATTATTAATATACTCCAATACATTTAATTGAATTACGTAAGCTTAGACGAATAAAGATCTAAGTAAGTTCGTGTACAAGTAAACATGTCCGTATGTCCGTATATTTATTGAAAGAGAAAGAAATTATTTATATGTCCATTATAATAACTTTATATTATTCGATTTATACCTGCTTATCTGCCATACATATAAAATAGCAAAGGAAAATCTGACGGATCGTTTAATGTCTATACTTAAGACACTTTTTCTTTTATTAATGATTTAATTTATATAATCAAGGTGATTTGATATATTGCTTGATATTGTTGAAAACGTAATTTCTTACGATCAAGGATTAGTTTATGCATAATTAATTGTTTCCTTGATAAATTCATCTTATTTTAATGTGGTGCAAATATTGATTTCATGATATCACTTACCGTCGAAACAAATTTAATTTTTCAAATAAACATCCGCGCCTTGGAGTGTCAACGTTTGAGCAACAAAATGAATAGAAGCAATCTTTTGTACGCTAAGCTTTATCGCGTGTTATTGTATTTTGTATAATAGTAGTATCAATACGTGTAAAGGATTAGTACAAACGATAATATTGTACGTGAAGTGAAGATTGTTACTACGAGAGAACACCTTTATAGTATTCCTTTGTAAAGTTTTTCATTCTGTTAGTTGCATAAGATGTTAAGCCTACGTCCATTGTGCCTTCATTTTTTACACTATTGTAACGTTGTACATATACGATCAAAGTTTCTATAATTTTATAATATATTTACAAAGCTTATGTATCAATATGTCCATACGTCTGAGTTCCAATAAAAATGCTTTGCATACGAAATGTGATTAATTCCTTGCAATGATTATTCGTTTTAATATTTAATGCTTTTGATTGAATTAAAATTAATTATGTAAGTAAATTGAAAAATAAGTTGT
This sequence comes from Hartigia nigra, assembly GCA_031001745.1. NCBI lineage: Eukaryota > Metazoa > Arthropoda > Insecta > Hymenoptera > Cephidae > Hartigia > Hartigia nigra. Next base: position 476,419 of record JARPRG010000306.1, read on the forward strand.
TGCTAGTATTGTGAAGAGTTGTATGAGTATATTCAAAAATCATGCTATAAAGCATTGTGCTGCGGAGGAAGGATATTTACAGAGAATAATACGAATACACTTAATTATTTTTATTAAAGTGTAAATTACACGTAGGATTCAGGGAATTCGAACGTTACGTCGCGACCCGTGAGTTTCTTGTAGACAGAAGCGAAGGTGTCGACCTGTAAACAATTGATTTTATAAATGATTTAAGATTTGAAAAAAATGGTTAAAATACTGGAAATCAATGAATAATGGTTTCAAGTTAATTTACCTTATGCTCAATATTTGTTTGCTCTGTTTTGTCGAGATGAACCTTGATCAGTTGAGAACCATCCAGCTTAACACGAATACGTTTTCCAACGATTTCTACTGGGTATACAAGATCCTCCAAAAGAGCATCATATACAGCAGTAAGGGTACGGCTATAGGAGGGTAATATTTACTTTTTATCAAAAATATTTTTCTCATAAAATAATTATAAAAATGAACAATATTTTCATACCTCCTTGGCCTCTTCTGCTTATTCTTGGTACGAGTTTTACGGGTGGGTTTAGGAAGAATTTTCCTTTCGCCAACAAACATGACGTGCTTACCAGAGAATTTCTTCTCCAATTCTCGTACCAGCCTGGTCTGAATCTTTTGGAAAGCCTTCAGCTTTGGCATCGGAACATAGATGATGATGGACTGTAAAAAATTACAATTTTGTTTTCGAGAACTGTTGCAAGAATATAAATACAAATAAACATACTACGCAATAAATATAAAACTTCCTTAATACATCGTATTAAATGTATGAACTAACTTATCTTAAACTCACTTTCTTATTATTAGTTTCAATTTCCCTGGCCTTAGTGATATAAAGTTCCCTAAGCTGGGACTTAAGATCACTGTTCATCTCAAGCTCGAGAAGAGCCTGGGAGATGCTAGCCTCGAATTGATCAGGCTCAGCACCGCCGCTTTTTATGATTTTGGCGCTTGATGTGAACATCTGTAACATAATAACGATAAATAAGAATGTAAATAGGTAATGGACAAAGCCTAAAAGAAACACCATATGAGATGTTTAATATTATTTTATTCTACAGTTTTTAAGGCCTGTGCACTGTAACGTTATTGAGCATTAGTATTCTTTTAATTCTTTTATTCATAGAAATTCATTGTTAATCATACATTTAACAGAACTCGTGTCAAATCTATTAAGGTTAGGAAGTTGTTTACATTCATTTTTGCAGTTGAGCTTATGAAAATTACAATATGGAATAACTCGCGAATCAATGTTTCTCAGACCTATTCAAAAAACACAAATAAACAGTTTAGTTAACTAAATTATGACAAGCGGATAACAGTCGGTGTCTGGAACATCACATTACATGTCCACTTCGCAATGAAAATCCATCAGCAACAACATGGGGAAAAAGCATCCACAGGAAACAATACACGGCTTAGATAAATTACGAAATATTCGACAATACGTAGTATATAGTTTTCTCTTACGTTAAGTAGTCCTAAAATAAATACAATTCACATTTACGAAAACCCGTACCTTGCCGTGTTCGCTGTTCCGCGTGAAAGAGAACCAGACCCGCGTGAAGTTAGTAGCTTGTTGTTATAAGTTTTCCAAAAACTATACATTTTTACCATTAAGGTGCTTCTCCATGTCTCACAAAATACATTGGAAGTATAATCTATGATTTGTTTCTTCACCTAATACAAGAAATTCTATTTCCTGATGTAAGTTTAAATTCATTTTAAATTAATTTCAAGCGTAATTCGCCCTGTATAAAATTATGTTTTTATAGTATTTTACATTATCAGTGCGTACCAAAATATGGCTTCATATCTATTTTGAGATCAGCATGAAATTTTCACCAAAATAAAGAATTGTGAGAGATATCTACTTTAAATTTGTAATTTATATATTTTTAAATTTATTATACTAAATTTAAAAATTTTCAAATTGTCCAACTCAATAGTCGTACACATACGTATTGACCTATTAATGCTAGTATCTAGCAGCCATTTTACTCCGTGTTCTCGAGCGAAGGTTGCAAAGCGGCCAGTAAGTACTCTCATGAAATTATTCCATTTGGAACATTATTGAAACTTTATTTGGATAAATTATGCATATTCTAGTGTCTCGTTATTTTAAGATTAATTAGCCATTTATATTTTATCTAATGACATAATTGTAAACCGTAATTCTATAGTAGACTTATTGATTAGATAATAGTTTTCTCCTTAAACCGAAACCACTTTTAGGCACATAAGCGATCATTTATTGATTGTTATACATTTATTACATTTCCAGTTAACATTATTGAACGATTTCTCCTGTTTCAGTCAAGATGAACAACAGAATTCTCATCACTTGCTTGCGGAGAGCCTGCATCATGCAGAGAGCCTCTGTCAGCTCAGAGAGTAAAGCCATCATCGGAAACCGCGAGGTTGTTGGTTTTGGTATGAATGGAACTGAATCGTACATCGACCGTGCAGACTTCCCGATGCCTGCAATCCGTTACAAGGAGAACACGCCTGATATTCAAGTAATTTCATTCATTTACTGGTAGCGAATTACATTTAGTCGATACTAACTCTCTAAAAATTCAGGCTCTTAGAGAAAAGGAGAAGGGTGATTGGAAAAAACTCACCATCGAGGAAAAGAAAGCATTGTACCGTGCAAGTTTCTGTCAGACCTTTTCTGAGATCAACGCTCCTACCGGAAGGTGGAAGTCTTCCATTGGAGTTGTTCTGATGGGTGTCAGTTCGGCTCTGTGGCTCTTTATATTCATGAAAGAATTTGGTAAGCTCTTTTGTTTGCACGCTAATAAATAAATGAGAGTACTTAATTGTATTACATAATTTTTTGAATATTTTTCTTTCAGTTAAAAATGTATGTTTTTTAAGTTGAATAATATAAGTAATTTTAAGACAATAATACATTATTGAATGCTATGTTTAGTGTATCCTCCGCTACCTGTTACGTTCGACGAGGATCGTCAATTGGCTCAGTTGGAGCGTATGAAGATTCTAGAGGTCAACCCAATTACTGGTATCTCCTCACGCAAGTAATCTTCCTGTCCCATGTATAGTGTACGGTAGCGTCAATAATGCATTACAAGAAATGTTTAAAATAAGTATTGTGTATATGGATGGCATCGAGGCAATTAAATAAATGCCATTTGTATATAAAAAAAAAAAAAAATCACTAGTCATGAACCCTCTCCAATATTATCACTAGTCCTTGCAATCGAACAAAAATCAAGAATACCTATACCGTTAAAGAGATACTTTCATAATAGTTTCGCGTGTAGAGAGGTGCGGGAAGAAATATTAGAAAGATTTAGGCTCGAGCTTTTTTGTTTTATTATGAAACGTAATGAACTATATGTTTGTACTTGAGATTATGATACAGTATTGTATATAAATAAAGTGATATCTCACAAAGACCGCTTAAATTTATGTATACAGTCTCTCGTAAGTTTGTACAAATTACAATAAGTTATATAGCAGCAATAATTACTATTAGGCTCATTCGTGCGAGAACAAATATTCAGACTTGCTCTTACATACAAATTTACACATAATGTTGGAAATCAACTGGTACGTCGCTACATCTATACAAATAACTTCGAAGCTATTAGAAAACTACATATGTTACAAAACAAAAATGTTAAATCTTCCAAATGTATATGGATCGGATCCATATTTAAACAATACGTCGAGACTATCGTATGAAATATTCGTTCGGACACGCACAAAATAAAAATATGTACTAGGTAACTGTTACGCTTATCTTTCAAAATCTCAGCAGTTATGAGTATATTACAATATTTACAGTGGGCAAGCCCCATTATCACCAAATTTTCTTTTATCCTCTCGTATTATAAGAATATAGTTTCATATAGAAAACTAAGTCTTTGTCGTAACTACAAGTGGTATGCCTTACGTTAAATCGTGAAATCCCCAGGAAAGATGTACTATGACGAATAGCATAACCTACTATGTGAATTCAAGATTACGAGTTTCCTATAATTTTTGGCGCGTGACTCTATGAACACAATTGCTTTTTAAAGGTGGCGAGATAAGTGTATAATACTAGACGAATAATAGCCGAGACAACTATGACGGTTGTAATTTCGGACAAAGTTATTCACTCGACGTGCATACCGATACTCAAATGCACGCTTTAAAACAGAAGGGGGGGGGGGGGCGAACGGTCAATCGACGATATCACGATGTTGCACGAGCTCGTTAATTTCAAAGACAAAAAATTCAATGATCTGGATGATTACCTGTTCGGGAATTAAAAAAAAAAAAACAAAAAAAATGGTTCGCGTATTATTTCACAGCGATGTTTAACACGCGCCGATCAATGATAAAATAAATCTTTAAATGTCAAATGCTTTAAAAGGTAATCTCCTGTACATTCTTGGTGTTAGCTTGGCAAAAAGAAAAGGAAAGTAAGATAATTCTATAAAAACATCCTCGATCGCAGTGAATTAGCGATTACCTAATATTTGGACTGTACCTAGTATTGCTAAGGTTATTCACACTGCGGCACCACCAATTGCTAATTGGCGCTGGTGTCGCCATTCGTTACCGAATGAACAAGATTAATTTGCAGGAACACCACCAGCCCCTATACTTCATCACCGTACACAATCACCAGGGCCACGGTGTGTCACGTGTTGCTTCTTACGTTTCATCGTGAACACTTTTGAATTTGGACTTTGGCTGCCACTATTGTTATTGCTACTGCTACTATGATGCTGGCTGCTCTTTCCTTTATTAGGTCCACCGGTGTTGTTTGCTCCACGCTGATAGGTTCCTCTCGAACTGTGCTGATGATTTACTGTAGATTTCAAATAAAGACACATTAATCATCAGTTTCACGTTAGACAACAGTAAATTAGCAAACAATAATTTGTCATTCCCGTACGCGTGGCTCCAGTTTTTTTGTCTAATAACAATATACAGATTGCGTAATAGTGAATACGTAGAAAAAAAAAAGGTGATTATTATTGGCTTATGAGAATGTAATAACGAACACTGGTGCCCTGCACGGTTTCACATGCAAAATCTATGATTATCTTAGTTAAGGAGAAGTGTTATAAGTATATTACCAATAATAACTGGGCGGTTCGTACCATGAGAGGGCGGCTTGTAGGACTTTTTCCACTGCTGATGATGGGACTGTTGATTCTCGTATATATTTCTGTCTTTGTTCCTGTCATCAGCTTTACCCCCGGTATTGGGAGAATTGCCACGACTGCACTCAGAGTCCTGAAACATATATTTGTGGGACGTTAATAAATATATGGAAAAACAGTCTGGTTGTATAGCTAAAAAATAAATTCTAATTACGATGGGAGTCCAATGTAATGCAACATCCTGGGGAATTACCGTGTCGCTAGCTGGAGCAGAGAGTGTTGATGCATCGGAACCAGTTGAGCTCGAGAGAGAATCAGTTTCGCCAAGGGGCAATGGGAATGTTTCCTTAATCCATTTCCGGTACTCTATTACTTCATCGGTCACACGAATTATTCTTCCCAATATACTAGATGAAAAAATAAGGAAGTCTATTCAAATAATGGTTGCGACTCAAGATCAGCGCAAGATCTAGCTTCCTATTTTGGCTATGGGTATTGCTATCGCGTTAATTGTACTACATTCTTGTCGTACGACTATTAACCTCACCTCACTTTATTTGCATCGTTAACCAGAATGTTCAGAGGACTGACTGCCTGAGATAGAACATAATAGGCCCAGTCGAAGGCATCCTTTACATAGAGAGCACCATAACTACTGCGACCTATATCGTTACCGGGTGTAAGTGGATCCTCTATGCAGAGTAAAGAAGGTCGATGTCCGTCTATCATATCGCGTTGAACCTAAATGTCAGCGAAACGTTAACTAACTGATGACAAAATTTGCCAAGTATATTGCGAGCAACGTTATTTGATACCGATAAATAAAATTAAGTAATACGATTCTTTGCAAGTGATCATAACTGGTGGACTTAATCCGAAATAAAAAGTGTAGAAATATTGAAATCGTACAAAAAGTGATGTTGATTATCTTCACACTGACATTTTCGAGGAAAGCTTTTATTGAACTTAAGAATAACGAAATATGTATGTCATTTCTTACAGATTATTGATGCAATATCAGATTGAACGATTGCTACCGAATCAGATAGTATATATTATGTTATTGTTTGAAATACTATTACACAAAACATATTACCTCTTCCTTAGATATGTAAGTACCTCCGTCCTTTACTCTAATGCCTGTTTTAACGTAATTGAATTTTCTGCCATAGAGTTCTAAAAATTCTATTAATAATACGCCCAAATTAGCACTCGGGCAATAAGCGTTCTGTCTAGGATGTAACTGAAACATAAAAAAGAACAATACCCTTTGTTGATTCACAGGCATAGATAAAGACAGGACATTGTCGTTTATCATGTGTTATCTATTCACTGACTTCCTTTCAAATTCTTTGACATAATATCAGATGTCAGGTGTACGTGTGCAAGACAGTAGTACAGCGGAAGGATAAATGTATAGATATCTAGGTAATATGAGATTACCTAACATCATATGTGACAATTAATATATCTTCATACTTAAGATTTAACCAGATAATAAAATTTATTTATAAAATGATTTAACGGAATTTTAACATGAATTTATCATTTTCTACGTGAAAAACATGACGAATGATCCTTACCTGCAAAAAACTAATGGTCATAAGAATAAGGCTGTACGAAGAGATGCCACCAGTGAACACTTCATTAAGGTCTCTCTGCAATAGGAATTGTTTCAGTACCATGACCAGTTTATCCAGCACAGGGTACCGCCGTTTAAAAGACTTAATCAATTCCGCCGATTTAACACCGTTGTTCATATTGAAACTGATGTCCACCTTGATCTCGGTTTCCCTGTCGGTGAGCTTAACAATTGGCACACTAGCTTTATCCAAGACTTTTATCGAGGATGGTTCAGCTATATTTTGATCCAATAGTGCACGCTCGAGTGTGCGTAATGGAAGATTTGTCCACATTCCTATTACAACCAGATCAATGTCACTGCCAAAAGAGTAAATTGTTAAAAATTCATATAAATGATTAGTTACTGTTAAAGAATTACTGCATGAAGAATAACAACTACAAACAATATAGAATCATGGTCCAGCTTTGTGGAATATATTAGAACCCTACATCTGATTTTTGGCGGTCAGCAATGTATAAAATAAATAATAGTGGTAGTCATTAAATAGAAAGACATGTGACAATAATAAACAAAATAATATCTTTGACTTATGCATACATATAGCAATTGAAAATAAAACAGTGGTAAACATACATAAATTATAGATGCATATCACTGGAAATTGGTAAATTATTATTTACTGCCTTTTGTCATAATGTAAATAAATAAAGATGTCAGAAATATACTATTGTCTTCATAGAAAATTTGATACCTTAAGTATAAAGATATAGATCAATATAATGGAAACTTATTGGCTATTACAAAATAAGTACATAAATACCTTGTTGGTAAATAAAGACCAGTACGAAAACTTCCAAAAACTTCTACTTTCGAATTGGGCCAGAGATCGTAAATGACTTGTTCAATTCTCTGCACAACACGAACACGTAAACTATGCTCTTCTTTGGAGGGACACATATATGTGAAGAAGTCTTCTATTTCTTCATGCAATCTGCAGAGAAAGGAATATTGTAGTATTTATAATGTCTGTTGAGACTCGTGTACAAAGCACTTGCACTTAAATAAGTGTATACTAATACCTGATTGTTTTTACTTTTTTTGTTGTTGAAAAAAGTGTTGGGAATACGATTTAGCATTAACAATAATTTTGATATTTATAGCCTATATTGTATTATTTGAATAACATAAAATGTTATTCATGACTTCTCTCAAGCATTAAGAATTTTATTGAACATCGTGTAACGTACATATTATATATCAAATATTTAAAAAATTTTATGCAAATAATATAAATGGGAAAGAGACTTTTTATGAACGTCATAAAAGCATATTTAAATTATATAAAGAAAGTATGCATAAATGGTAATATATTGTTACAAAAAGCAAAATTGTAATAAAATATGGCACATTGAAAAATGTTCTGATATTGATACAAGGCCAAGTCAATTTAAGATAATAATATAATATTATTAATGATTCAACTGAAGAAACATTCAACGGAATTAGAATATAAAGAAAAACCAACAAGTTCGCTATTATCGCTGAAATGTAAATATATCAATATGATCACATATTGTGTTCATTATTAGCGAGAATGAAACGTGGTTGGTGTCTTCTAAACCCATTCCCAAAATTGAAAAAATTATACATATACGGAGAGAATAGAAAATATCAAAAACATGAAGGTCAATTCGAGAGCAAAATTCTCGTAGCTGTTTTCAGTGTGCGTAAGTCCTTGAATTCATCTCTGAGTAGAAAGAAGGTGAAAGTCCTTGAGAGAAGTCAACATGTGACATTCCTAACCTCACTAAGGGCGCCCCCATACGGCCGGTTGACAGAGGCCCCAGACCATCGTAAGGTTGGGATCAGAAATGGTGGAAAGAATAAAAAGAAGGCATGGCCCACGGAAAGATGCAAGCAGGTCGAGGGTGTCTACTCACCCGACGACTCCTTTGGAATAGACTTTGTTGGGCGGACGCCAGGGACAACCGCCGTATTCGCCGACGAGAGCGTCGTAATTGTAATTCATGCCGTAGGTGCTCGCGCGGTTATCGCTTTTCCTGCGCGACGGATTATAATAGCTATTGCAGGTATTGTGCTGTCCACGAGCGGTAGATCGCTCTTCGCCGATACGATTGTTCACCGAGTCGAGGGATATGTAGTCCTGCTGGACCTTGTTGCCCATTGTACTCGAGGAGCTGTCGTTTTTCAGCGTTAGGATGTCGAGTCCCTTCTCGGCCTCCCAAATGTGCAGCCACAAGTCCTTCGCGGGGCCGAACTGCTCCGGTTGATACCAACCGATAGTCGGATCCATTAAACGCCTCGGGGGCACTCTCCCACGGCCAACAAATTCCACGCGTCACGCTACGATCACGATATCCAATAAATTTTATCTCAGAAACTGCAGAATTACGGGTAATCTTCGACACTAGGAAAACCATGCATACAGGTTGCACCGTTCGACTGGCGATAGATGTCGCGCCTGAACTGCTAGAGCGATCTAGAAGATTACGAGCCAACTAAAAACCACGAACATAACGAACTATAGTTGTAGACCAGTCCCTCCAATTTTAACTATAGCAAACGTTTCCACCAAATTTGATTTAAACAGAATTAACCAATCATCTCGCTTCATTCTTTCTAAATCGTTCTCCTGATTGGTTGACCATTCAAATTATGTACGTTGTAAACGTGGCCTGTTAATAAATTCCCCAGGAACGACGGATTCTTTTTTTTTTTTACTACTGATAACACCGGACCCATATGTATTTGTGCAACGTGCAATTTTTAATATGTTCGTGTATGAAATATCATTTGTACGGTATCAGATTGACGAATACTTCTTAAATACTTGTAGTATTTTCAGTTTTTCAGCTGTAGACAAAAGGATAAATTTACATATTTTTTTTCATATAACTAGATTTTATGTTGGTATCCTGTTTTGGGTATGTAGGGAAAGTCACTATTTAACCAAATTTAATGGTTGAATGAAGTACAGTTAGAAGAAATAGGAGTAGTGTAAAATAGTTGTATGAAAATTAAATTGCAGTATACTGTTTCAATAAACTACAATAAACGATTTTTAATTGTTATTAAAAATGAGTGAGTTAGTTTGGGGCATAAAAAATGGTGATCTCGAACAGGTGCGAGACATCGTTGAAAACAAGGTATTACAAATTGCCATTGCATTATTTTAATTATTATTCTGAAAACCTAAAATTTAATTTAAATCAACTTACATGTCTTTTGCAGTCATGAGACTTGCATTGTTTTTGTGTTAAGGTGAAATAATGTATAATAAAGAGCTACTTTGAGTATTAATAGGATTATCTACTGTTATTTATTAATGCAAATATGTTTTATCTTGCGGGGATGTTCTATTCTTATATTCTTGATTTTTCTATTTTAATCGATAGAACATAGATGTTAACCAAATGATCGATGGAAGAACACCATTGCATTATGCAGCAGACTATGGTCAATGGGAAGTTGTGCGATACTTGCTGGAAAAGGGAGCTGAAGCTAATGTAAGTAAAGTAGATAAAAATATGACTTTCTTTTAATGGAACATTGATTGTCTTAATGCAAATGTATAGGCAATAGATAAACATGGCATAACAACGCTATTAGCAGCTATTTGGGAAGGTCATACAAAGTGTGTAAAGTTATTGCTAGAAAAGGGAGCAAATCCAAACGGGACAACACCTGATGGTACTAGTTATCTAGATGCTGCTGAGAAGGAGGAAATCAAAGAGCTTCTTAAACTTCGCTAGCATGAAACCAAACATCGTTTAAAATTTTAATTTGAATACTTTAGTACTTTAATGTTCCTTGTAGGATATTATTGTTGCTTTTTTTATATTAATTCTCTGCATACAACTAGACTACAGTATTTATGTATTTTAAAGAAAAATAACTATGCTAAAAGTAGATTTTATAATATATTATTCGACTCAGGTATAAGATCAAACGTTCACATTACTATGTACTTTTCTAATGATATTAGGCAGAGATATGTCTAAATTGTGATTGAATACCGTCTCAAATGCTGTTCTATTATATTTTATATTAAGTTAACATTGTATACAACGGATAAATTGTCAAACTTAACGATGGTTATAATACTTGATTTCGATGAACTAGTAAAGAAACTGATAAAATATCATTGCTATCGAAATAAATTAATGAGAACCATTGTTAAGTTTTGTAACCTATCCTCGATGTGTTGAATTGAAATATACAATGTACAATTATGTAGTTGAGTTATTTTGACTCGTGTAATTGGCATACTCTTATTAGAGAGCTGATATGAAATCATCTTGTTTTTTTTTCCGTTAAGGTAACTGGGTATACGAAACGCGAATTACGAAATTGTTTGCGTATATTTTAAGAGAATCGCTAGTTTCATATTTCAAAATCTTACGCGCTTCATATGTAAGAAATACAATTGCAATATTAAGGTTGTAATATTAAAATCAAATCAAATCTAAACATGCCCTAAATTATAAAAAGGAAAGCTTAGCCGTCACATCCATGTCAATATGGGAAGATACTATGAGCTTGTGCTATAGAATAATGAAACATATAGATTTGACTGTTATTATCTTTAGAGTATTGTTCTTTATTAACCCCTTGATTGTACACAATCATTTTTTATTACTGTGTCCTTTATAATGACTAATTTTATTTACTGAAACATTGAATTCAGGCGTTCGAAGAAAAATTTATTTTAAATTAAAGTATTCGTCGAGTAAATGAGGCACTTCTACATGAAACATAAATATTGTTTTTTCATTGCATATACAAAATATGTTAGTTGTTAGTCAAGGGGTGTTTATTATATTTTAAGTGATTAGCGAATGACTTTGAAATAAAAATAAAATTATAATAACATAATTTAACCGATATCTCTTTTCTATTTAATAGAGCCAAAAACAATAAATAATTTACCACAACTCAGTGTAATAGTACGCTTATTAATATTTATTGATGTACTTTGTATTTTTAATAATAAAGAAAAAAATTGCATCAGCAGTATTACTTATCATTGAACGAGCTCAATTTATATCTAATAAGAATCTATAGGGGTTGAGTAGGAAGTGATCTGAAATTCTCCAAAAATATCGAAATATTCAATGTAAATCTCGTCTATTCCATCGCAGTACATTATTTATAAAATTTAATCTAGTATTAAATCGTACTATTAAATATGAAGATTTTTTATGTATAGAATTCGTTGAGATATCTCAAAGCATAACATTATTTTATAAATAATTTACAAAAGTCGACCTCTGCAATTAGATGCACCACATTTACAAATAATACTTTTCCCTGGGATACTACCGACGTCATAGCTGTAATTCCAGGTTAGTTCTTGACCAGCTCGGATATAGTTTAGAGCGAAGAAAGCGACCCAAGGAAAACGAACGTCATGCGTGTCTACAAATACATTCTGAACAAATACATTTGGATCGCACGAGTGCTAAAAGAAAAATATTTTTTTAATATTACTTCGTACAGACGTTTGAAGAAATGTAATGTTTTCGTATATGTTACATACATTCAGGTAACGTCCAATGTTTCCAGTAGTCTTAGCATCCATAATATACACTGCTTCGTCCTCCCCAAAGAAATCCCTAACCGATTTGAATTTAGATCTTTCCAATTGCGCTGGTTCGACAGTCGGATCAAACCTACTTGGCTCCCGCCTACGATCTCCGCTGTCTTCGTCATCGCTTATGGTACAAAGATCGTCATCCACTGCATTACTTTCCTTAGTTGATAATTTTATTTGAGATACCTCTGAACCTTTTGCCACCTTATTTGCATCTTCGTTAGGATCCTCTGGCGCATTTTCACTGATATCATCGCCTGTTTTACGTTTTCTTAAGCGTTTTCTATATGGAAGATACATTACGTCACATTTAGGAATCACTGAACTATATGATTAACAGGAAATCATTGCACACTTGAAAATTATAACAAATTTTCCTTCAGATAAGACTTCCGTCGCGTTATCATGATTATTGAGGATTCAATTGTTTAAAAGATATGTTATCGTTACCTAATGGACGCAGTTTCTGCTGCGTTAACGTTCACTGGTATATTAATATTGAAATCTTCATCTGATTCGTATGAACCCCGTTTGGCTTCTGCATTATTCGAATTTTTTTCATCGTCCGTAGTGTTTGTTTCCACTTCTTCTGGTTCCACAGCATCGCTTTCATAGCCTTCTTTAATGCCTTCTACTACTTCTACGTAATCCAATTCAGCAAGATACTCGTCGCCGTAATTTTTTCCTCCCTCGTTGGCGCTCTAGAGAAGTTTTGTATTAATTAAACCTACATCTAACTTATGTTACCTTGCACTCTTTATAAAGCCAAATTTCTTTTATCGACGAAGTGTAAACGCATACTTGTTCAGTAAGTAATCTTCCAGCGTAAATACAAATAAATGATCCAAGCGGAATATCATTGAGACACCTTATTCCCCATCCTCTAGGTGCTGTCTTGAAAACTTGTAATTTTAAAGTAAGAGGATGCTGCACAACTCTATTAAGGCATGTCTTAACATTGCATTTACATCGGCTATTACATTCGTAGATTCCTGTAGTTACCGGTTCAGGTAATCTCTTATATACATATCCGACAGCTGTATTGGGTACCCGTCCACCTAAAGTCGCACCTTGTATTGTCAGTTGCCAACACTGACATTTTGTTTTATCCTACAAAAAAAGGGGTCTTGATTGAAACTACCACTTGACATAAATAGATAATAAATAAAGAAGAAATGACGAAAATAATCTTACCTGACAGTCATCTTCACAGTCACAACTACATAAAAATTCTGGATCCAAATTGAGATTGACACCTTCTGTTGGTTCTCTTCGTGTACTATATCTAATCGTATCTGGCAGGGCATGGTCAAGTTCATTGACGCATGGTATTGGCACATTTTCAACTCCATAACTTAGGTCCTTTTGTTTCAGGTCAATTTGTATATTAGGTAATACTACTATATTGCCAATGTTTCACTTCTACATACGTATACTTACATTTATCTTAACGAAACATTTATCCAAAGAAAATTCAGCTAAACAATTAACCCAGTGATCAAAATCAAAAAGGTGCACGGACATGGGGCTTCCAGTAATACATAAATATTTATGTACTTCCTCCATGTTACGAAGTCTCACGCCACATGGTGCTTGATAAAGGATCACTTTTCTGCCTTTATGAAACTTGGAAATCTGCCGATTCCATCCACAGAGAAGTGGAATTGAAAGTGGAGAATATCCTCGAAGATCATCCGGTGTAAACGATATTCCTTCGACACATTCGTGGCCGCATATATGTGCAACGTACTTTTTCGTCTTAATTTTGTTTTCCGGCTGATAGTACTATAAAAGATATAGACGTGCATATGCATTAGTAAGATTACAAAGCTTGTAAATATTTCATATTCTTAAATTTATTTTATCTCGGGACTTACGACTATACTGTGCGATGGCTTGATTTCAACAGAATTCGGAATTGCTGTATTATTGCTAGGTGGTCGTTTAGTTGTACTCTTTCTTGCAACTGCACGAGATTGTTGAGGTGCAGCAGTAATAGACACGTCGCGAATCGTTGTCTCTGCATTTGTCGTTGTATTCAACAAAGTTTGCAGAAGCGCATCAGATTTTGAGATCGGTGATAATTCGTCATCCAGTTCAGGATTAAAGGAAGTATATTCAACATATGGCAAATTATTTTTCTGTAAATTACGTGTTACTTTAGAGAATGGTATTACCGGTAAATGAAAAAAAAAAATATTCGTCAACCTAAGAGTATATCAAATCATAGTTATTGCAATTAAATGCTCACATTAGTTGTGGCTGGAAGACAATGAAGGCTAGGAGTGTTGACTCCATGATAACCTTGTTGTCTGGCATTAGCTTTTAGCAACTCTATGTAAAGAGGACCTAGTCTAGCCGATCCTCTATATATCCATTCTGTTCTTCCATCGGCATCGAAGTGCATCTGAACTAAACTTGCGTCCAGTTGGTTCACTCGTGCAATCCACCACTTTCCATTCCATTCTGTTTTCACTATTTGACCGGTCTGTAACTTGACCATTGGTCTTTCAGGATAAGATTCCATATACTTTTTAATGAATTCACGAGAATCTGTAGGGATATCCTCCCAGACTCGCGGTGAAGCTTCTGCCACAATAACAATATTTTTGTGAGTAACATACTGTGCGTATCCATCATCAAAAAATATTAAATACCTATGGATGTTAATAAATAAATATTATAATTTCTAAGAAAGCTATAAGCAATATTTTTCTCAGATTACTTGAGTTTTGTATGTGAGAGTATGTACCTATATTTATTTATAGACTTCGGTGGTTCAGCAATAACTCCACTGTGATAGTCACTTCCAGTAACATCATGAAAAATTGCCACTACACGAGTTCCAACTGGTACCACAACTGGGCATGGAACATCTACTGCTATTTGCTTGCCATATACGGATTTAACCATGGCGTTGTATCGCTTTGAAAGTAATTTCACCCGGCAGTGTACCGGTGTTTTGGATATTATACTTTGTACCTTAATAAACAATCAAATATCTTGTTTGTCATGGGATTATAGTGACATTATTAAAAGTTTACACGTTATTAAGCGATCATAAGCTTAGGCAAAGCTATTGTTTTAAGTATAAAACTTAAAAAAAAATATTGTTCATTAGCTTATTATATTTTGACACTGACCTTTCCTTTGACCCATGGCATAAGAGGACTTTTCATGATATAAACGATACTATCAACATCTGGTAAAGGTTTTATAAGAGGACCAAGTGGCGGAATATCTGCTGGTTCTATTCTGTTGTCAACGCGCTCCAATGGCATAATTTCTGGTTGTGGGTCCTGTTGCGCTATGTAAGGAGATATGCGTACTTGAGTAACCTTTTTGGTAGCAACTAGAGGATATAGATGATTCTCTAGTGGTTTATCATCAATGTCCAATTCTTTAAGCCATTGAATTTGTGGTTTAAAATCGTCATAGAATCTGTCACGCAAAGAATCCACATCGGTCATCATCTTTTGAATGTCTTTGTTAAATTCCACAGTGTTTGCTATATAAATTTAATACAATCTTATTTATAGAATACTTGAAATTTAAGATATTGTATCCAAATTTCATGATGATTTACGATGCAGTATATCATACCATCAATTTTGTCCCATCGTTCTTTTACTATTTTATGAGATTCCTCCATTTGATATTGAATGTCATACTTATTAAAGATAGATAATAAAGCATCATCAATTTTTTCTTCTATGTCCAATAATATACTCTCAGGTAAATAATTATCTGCAAATTATAAAAAATAAATATAAACTTGTCACATATTTATCTTTCAAATTGTACCTTCTTGGTCAATTACTTTGCTTTTTTCATCATCAGAATCATCACTGTCAGAAATTTCAACTTCCATAGTATGATCAGGAAAATCACACTTTAAAAATGGCTTTTTAGCTATCAGTGCTGATACAAGTTGCTAAAATATAAAGTATACAAGAGTCTTAATATAATAATTATATTCCAATGAAAAAATTATAGCAGATTCGTATTCAAATAATAATAATTACCTGCTGATGAGCAATGGAATCTTCAAAACATTTTTCACATATTAAGCGTTTTTTTTTCTTAAATTTATTAACTCCATAATAAGCACAAGCAAAGCTAGGTGCTGTTTTCATATTTAAACCAGAAGTACAAACAAAGTTAATACAGTTTCCATGGCATGGAGTAACGTCTTTTCTTTTTACAGATTCATTTGTTATTCGCATTTCTTCTTCATCTGAATCTAATTCGATCACTTCAGTACTTTTTAATTCTGCCATTGTAATATGCAGATATAATTTTTTTTCATCTGTTTTTGTTTTATTTCAATTAATCCTAAAGAAGAAATAGATAATTTTATGTTACTAATAAGTAATGTAGATATATATAATACCTTTGGCACGAGAAGTATGTCTCGATAAAATAGGATACAATAAAAGAATGTATCTCAATAATCAGTGTGCTATCATTAAAATTTTATATAGACCTAAGACACCACAGATAATTATTAATATTAATTGTTTATGAGAGACAACACAAAAAACTAGTAGGTCCCAATTATTTGTAAGGCCAAAAAAATATTCCTTCCTATATCAAAACTGTGCAATATTTTCATAATTATTCAATTGAATTGAATGCTTTAAATTCTTTTAAATAACTTTAATAACAATATCTTACAAAGATAGATTTATACGAGACACAATTGCAAAATCACATTTTTCTATATAAATCAACACCACAAAACACTGCAAATCACTCAGGGATGCTCAGGGATGAAGCCAAAGGATGAAATATACATTACTTTGTCCCTCTATACGTTTGTAGCCCAAGCCGAGTACAAAATAGACAGGTGATAAGTAAATTCTGGATACTGATTGGAGTCTTCCGCAACAACACCATCAGTCTCTGCTTTTATTGACCAATCAGTTTACATGCATTAACTTTCATCGTAAAATTCGTCACAGAACTTTAGGAGCGCTTTCCATTGGTCGAGTTGTGACGTCATAGAGTCATTTTATTCGCATCTTCTACTAGCTCAACCAATAGAATTTACGTTACGTTACGTTCGGTCGATTCGATATGAAAGGACTATGGAAAGCTGTCCTTTGGTCTCAGCTTCAAGTTCCCCCATACGGTCTCAGTCTATCTTTTAAGTCTATGGGTGATTGGCAACGGGTCGAGCGAGTCAAGTGATTAAAAAATGGCATCCGTGAGGACGTCGCACGATGAGGTTTCGCAGCAATTTTCCGTTAATAAACTCATCCGCGTCGGGTATTACGAATTGGAGAAGACCATCGGTAAAGGAAACTTCGCCGTTGTCAAAATGGCCACCCATGTCGTGACGAAATCCAAGGTACAGCTTCTTCCAGCTCAAAACCTTCCCGTTACTAGTCTCTGGAATCCGTCATTTTATCGTCATATCTCCGTATAAAACTGTGCAAATTTGAATTTTCGATAATTCATCCACTTCTCATTGTATTGTTCTATTCAACAAGTTGTCATGCTGTATAAATAACTTTACTCCACGAAAATCTTTTCTAAAGCTATCCGTGATACCATACACTGATACATTGATTTAAATATGTTGTTTATATGGTTGTTTTTACAATACCATGATCTTTCAATATAACGTTCAATTCGCTCGATACGATTTCTAGTAAAAGAAGATATCTTTACGAGAAAATTTGAGAACGTACATATATTTTAACGCAAGAATTCATTTACGTCACATGTCCCTAATTTTAAAGGAATTTCAAAGAATTTTATAATCCCAAGAGCAAAACAATATTTGGACAACACGATATAAAAATCGTACTGGAAAAACGTAGATTTTATAATAATATTTCAATTATATTTTCTTAGCTTAATCTGGTACTCTTATATTTAATGATAAATAGGAGAACTATTATTCCACTTATTCCATTTAATGAATCAACAATCATTGCACTGTACTTACTGAGTACTTAAGTATAGAAAAATTAAGAATGTTTTAAAGAGAAAAATAATTTATATTTTGTATCAAGCTTCTGATAAATTTCTTGCCATTATCGTTTAATTTAATTATATTCAAAATTGATATTGACATGTACATGTATATATATCGAAACTTATTATAAATGTTGTTGTGCATTATTGGTTTTATTCAGTTTGACAAAGCAGGCAAAGATTTGAACTTACTAACTTAAAATGAAAAAAAATCATTGAACACCATAAATACGTAAATCAATTAATATTCATTTATTGCCTTATAAAACTTTACACATGTTATTCTGATTACATGGCTTTATGGTCATGAAATTAGTTTTAATAATCAGCAGTACCAGTTATCAGCACAATGGTTGTAATTAACTGATGTCTGTTATGATTAATGATAAGAATAATATTGTTTTATTGAGCAAAAAAATTTAATTATTTATGTTCATTTTTCATTGGGAAATCAATATTTCATTAAAGCAGTAAGAATAATTAGTACAAAACAGATAGAATTGAAATGTTTTTAGCTATTAAAAGTGGGCTTTATAACTTTATCAATAATATGCTATTATTTCTAATAATTCATTTGAGATACAAAAGAAGATTTACCAATTAATTTTTTTACACCATAATTAATAGTCATTGATGTATTAATGTTTAATTTTGAAATTACTAATATTGCAAAATCATCTTTCACAGTATTATTTTCATTTTGAATAAAAAACTGGCAACTGGTTGTTTAATAGAACACATTAGTATTTTTATTAAAAAATTATTCAACTAAGAGCTTTTCCTCATACATACACAGTATTCTGTTTATTTTGTCAGTATGAACAGTTCAATTTTTCAAGTGAGTGTCCCAAGTAGCATAACCATGCCTCTAAAGCCGACAACTTGACAATAATTAACGGCAATTAGCACAAATCAACTGCTTTGGATGAAGTCAAGTACATCACAAAATTTCGTACCCGTTTTATATTATGAGTTGATAATATATCACAATATGAAAATAAAACGTATACTACCTACAAATCTAAAATAAGATATTTATTAACTTTAACGTAAATCGTTATAATTACGCAAGAAACAAATCGGGAACTCATAACATTACATTATATATCAACTACTTGTTAGGTCCAGACTAAATGATATACTGAGCCAATATTTAGATAGATCATTAGACCCGTGTATGTGCGACATGGCATTTAATCAAGTAACACAACACATGAAAGTGCTTCTATAAGCATAGCAAATGTAATGTAGCCCAACAGATTGATATTTATTCCATTGAGACGGAAGAATGTTATTCAACGAAAAAGACAGTTTAGATTTTCAAAGTCGTTACGATATTTTTGTATTCCCGTTTCCTTTATTGAAAGAGCTCTTCAGCCCGTTAGACATTCTACAAATTGTTGGGGACAAAAAAATCATATGCAAATACTTGAACATCTGCATAAACACAATTAGCAGGTAAATGCCCCCCGTAAAGTCTGTCTATACAACTCAATTTTTGTTTAATACATTACTTGGGTAGTTTACAATTATATTTCCTCGGTAATTTGAACTTCAAAGCATTTCCGTAATTGCAACAAGACACTCGTCTGCCATAGAACTTTTCAAACGAATAGTCAATATTAAAAGAACAGACACCTAGTCGCGCGCCTTCGCGATATCCGTATCTGTGAGTGTCCGAAAGAATGAGAATTATTGAGATAGCAAGTTAGCATACAGGGAGGTACGCGATGAGAGATCTAAAGGGGAATCGTCACTTATAAAATATAAAGTGACGAACATGTGTAGGGAAGAGTGCCTGGTACTAACCACTTGGTATCATTTAGCATGTCTGTCACATGATTTAGTTGGCTGTATACGATATAGGTACTTGGCGTGTTTGTTTTTTATGATCATATATATAATCACACAGACACAAGCTACCTAACAGTTTTATCAAGTGTCTAGGTAATGACTGGTATGACAAAACGCAATTCGGAGCAATTATTTCTGAACTGAATTGATGTTACAATATGTTACAGGTGGCTATCAAGATAATAGACAAGACAAAATTGAACGAGGAAAATCTAGCAAAAATCTTCCGCGAGGTGCACATAATGAAGAGGCTGCGACACCCGCATATTATCAGACTGTATCAAGTTATGGAAACGGAAAAAATGATATATTTGGTCACTGAGTATGCGCCTGGTGGAGAAATCTTTGACCATCTAGTTCGAAATGGGAAAATGGCCGAACCAGAGGCGAGGAGAGTTTTTCGACAAATTGTTCAGGCTGTGCGTTATCTCCACCAGCAGAGAGTGGTTCATCGAGATCTTAAGGTATCTCGTTCCACTTTAATCTCCTAGATCTATCTAAATATTTGAAGAGGCATATCAATAATAGCATTCAGTACAATAAGCGTTGCGAGCACTTTTTTTTAAATGATTTTATTTTATTCGTGTTAGGCTGAGAATCTGCTACTCGATGCAGACAATAACATAAAACTTGCTGATTTTGGATTCAGTAATGAATATACACCAGGTATTCCTCTAAGTACCTGGTGTGGATCGCCACCTTACGCTGCACCTGAAATTTTTGAAGGCAAGCATTACGATGGCCCGAGAGCCGATGTCTGGGTACGTAGTAAACGCCATACGTATTACTACCATTTGTGACAGTCATATCTAGAAATATACATTTAATGAATCGTCCCTATAAATGTTGAACAAAATCAGCCGGAATCTATAAAAATCACTTTTCGATCGTAAAATTATCCCGTCACTCATGGCTGATTTTCATAATAACTTAAAATCAGCATTTGTTATACAATAATGTTACAGAGCCTTGGTGTAGTGTTATATGTGTTAGTTTGCGGCGCTCTGCCATTCGACGGGCCTACAATGCAGTTGCTGCGCTCTGTGGTGATCTCAGGGAAGTTTAGGATACCTTTCTTTATGTCTGCAGGTGAGAGTTACTGTAATCTGCACTAATCAATATGTGAATGGACAATGCTTAAGCCGGATTAGATCTATATTTAGTATCTTTAATTGGCGGGGGACGTAGTATACGTCAGCGACGAGTATTGAAATTATTGAAACGCTACAAATGCAACCAGGCAGCATGATACATCAATGAATTTATTCATCTTTTATTACAGATTGTGAAAAGTTAATTAGGCATATGTTGGTAGTAGAACCAGAACGTCGTTTAAGTATATCACAAATTTTGGCCCATCCATGGATGGGTGGAGACGGAGTAGTAGAACCAGAACCAGGGGGGTATGTATTAGAGTATCTACACGATATCTACATCGAACACACATCAATAAATTCTCTTTCATACTTTTTTTTTTTTTAATCATGTAAATAACAGGAAGCTCATTTTTGAAATACAATAAGTAATTTATATTTTTAGGTGCAGTCCTGAGTCGTCGTCACAACCACAGTTAAATCAACTTGTGATAGAGAACATGCTCAGATTGCCAGGACTTAGTGCAGATACTTTGCTGCAGGCTGTGCAAGGGAATGCATTTGATCATGTCTCAGCGATATACAATTTGTTAGCAGACCGACTAGAACCCAGTATGAATAGTTTACCTAGCATTCAGACTATACCGGGTGATTACATGCCAGATGGTGCACATCAACTCGAGAAGGTTCATTAAATTATTTATCATTCGATCAATTTACCCATCATGCGCGGTAATGAAATCGCAATGATTATTAATATTAACGAGGTCTTAATAGTTTGGTGAGGCCGAAGCAGAGACGGAGGAACGAAGCGGTCTTCAATTACCACCAGGAGCTTCTTATCACGCAACACGAAGACATACGGTGGGGCCAGGAGATACTGCACATCAACCTCAGTCCCCATATCCGTACGCCTACACTTATTCACCTGGATATCCAGCTATACCTCTTCTTCCCACTCTGCAATGTAATGTTGATCCTCAAGTTTTACCCCATACGAATCTTGCGTTAAATCTTCCCCTGGTACAACACCAGCCTCCACAGAATTTTCAAATTAAGGATCAGCACTTGTTAAAACCACCTACTGTTATGGGAGCTAGTAAGTTTACCTACAAGGACCTTTGTCTTGTGATTGTTTTAGATATACAGGTGATCTAGATGTTAAATGTTATTTTGTAGCCAGTAGTTTCGGCAGGCGAGCTTCGGATGGTGGTGCAAATCTTCATGTATTCTATCAACAACAACAGAGCGGTATTGGAAATGGAGAAGACGGTGGATGGAGTCAACCTGGTAGCAGAGAGCATCTACAACCTGTAAGATATTGTTTATATATATATTGCCCTTGAATTCTGTTGAATTGCATGCGGGTTGTAAGTTGCAGATTTTTATGCATACGAAATTCTGTGTAGTTACAGACTGGTAGTCCAACAATGGGACAATGTTCTCAGCCAATGAATGTGGGGGTTGGCGTTGGTGGTAGCAGCGGTGATGGAAACAGTGGCAACAGTGCAAATAGTACTAGCGGAACTGATAGAAGAAGACGTAGTGGATTGACTGCAGTAATGCAACGACCAGGTATAGCAAATAATATACATTGAATTCTCACGCACTGCTGAATGTATAAAGAATAGTTATTTTTTTCCACTGCGTAATGTTTCAGTAATATAAAAACATATAGCGCTACTGTGCACTCCATATTTGATGTTTCGTTATTACTACAAATTGTTAACAGATTACATAAATTCGAGGTAGTACTTGTATCTCTACAAAAAAAATGATGTTTAGTCTTTGTAATGTTCTAAAATAGATTTGTCATTTCATCATATTTATGTATCAACAGTATTCATCATTTCTAGAGTGTTTGATGTTTTATTTTATGATATTATTTACGTAAATTCACAATTAATATAGTGTTTTATTTGGGTTTTTCTTTGTTTGATTTTGCATGGTTTTGTTGTGCCCGCTGCACTGCCATGCCTCCTTGGTTGGTAACATGCATGTAGTTATAAATCCGGAACTGGTCATGGAGGTGGAAGCTAGGATGAATAGAGCTTATCTCCCATCAAGACTGCTGCCATCCCACCTTAGAGGGCCTACAATTCCTCATCACAGGAAAACTTCCCTCTACCCTGCTGGAGCTGGTAATTTTTCAACATCTGCTACGTCAATGCAAATAACCTCGGAGACATTTACAAAAGTTGTGTTCCGTTACCTATTCTTCCTGCTGCTCTGATGAGACACGACATTGTTACAGTAACGTTCAGTACCCTTCTTCCTTTTTCTGTCCGCTACTGTATCTAATGGGAACTTTATTACATTTCAAATTGTTCACAGCAGGCAGTAGGGATTCATATAAAGAGCCAAGCACCCATGTGGCTACAGAAAGATATTCGCCGGTTCGTCGTGCTTCTGAAGGTTCGGGTCCTCCAGGACCTGGTATCCAGGCTCTTCAACAGGAATATCAGCAACTCCAGAGATTAGCGTCTCCCTCTCACAGTCCTGCTAGTATACCTGGATCACCTGTTCACGAGAGAGGAGTAGCTGCTATTACGCAAGGTACTGCTGTCTCTGATCTTTTATAAAGTTCAAATACACATCGACAATTTTTTAAATTGCAATTCTTTTTTATAACAGGTCTAAGTGGACTAACCACAGCACCTGTACAGGGTAGTATCGTACATGGTACACCTGCACAACCACCTGCGGCACCTTTGGATTTAAGTCCATTGAGACACCACAGATCACCTGCCACAACACCAGTTAGCTATTCACCTAGTAATAGTCCAGCGCTGGATATGATACAAGAAGAACATCCCGTGGACGTATCAAGGGTAAGTCATGTAACGTATCTAATACTAAACCAATCTTTAACGAAGTCATTGCTCAGTTAAAGAAAACTCATTTTTATTTCAGGTTCCACCACAAATCTCAGTAACGGATGTACTTGGTGGGCAAGTAACGCTGATCGGTTGTTCGCCCTCTCCGTCTCCTTCACCAGACTCTCTAGAGGATGCGCTTCCGCATTACAATCCACTTCCAAGCTTCATTATATCAGAGCCTTGTGACCCGTCGAGACCAAGCATCACTCGGGGCATAGGGAGGCCACTCAGCACGCCTATATCAACAGAGGTAGAAGTGACTTTGTCTGATGAGTCGAGTAGATTAAACTCAGAGGCAATATTGGGTCGGGTGAAACAAATAATCGACGTAAGGGCGCCACCAAAAGGTTTCATCTTCTCGAGGGAGGAAGTCGAGGGAGGCGGACTGAGTTTAGAGTATCCAGGTGGAGTACAGATAGAACTGAGAGTGTGCGAATCAGAGGAGAGAGAAGTCAAGGGCATTAAAATGCGACGAATCAGCGGGGACCAATTGCAGTACAGCCAACTTTGTCAACAGTTGATCTCGTGCATCACCGTTTGACGAAAGCCAGCACGTAATATAATTTTTTATATACATATACATATTTTATATATGTATATATATTACATTACATTACATTCCTGGTGCCACAAACACCGCACGTCACAGTATTGCACACACATGCTCTATACATCCACATCGTTCTTAGAGTACTCTGTTACATATAACTATATTCATACACGGTACGTCTAACATACTTTACAGTAAAAATAATTTTTTTTGACAGCATGGTACTGCGAATATGACATTGTACTGATCTGTGCATAATCGAGCAGGGTAATCAGAGAGATCCGAAATCTTAAAGGGTAATCGAAAATCATCTCTGTTATACCGCAATTTTATAATTTTTGGTCGAATGTCTATTTTATCATCTTTATGATAGGTACGAAATATCGAGCCAAATTTATAAGAAAGAAAAAAAAAGAAAAAAAAACAATGTAAATGCATGTTTTACTGCTGTTGCGCGTCATGGCATTCCTTTTTTTTTTATAGAAATCATTGTCGTAATCAACATTTGAGATCTCAAAGATTTTAATCTAAATGGATCGTTTGCTCCTTCTATAGTTCATCCGAATAACCCTTTCATATACAAAAGGGACATTACTATGCTTCTCATGTCAGTCTAACAATTTGAGGCAAACAAAACTGATCGACATGATCTATATATGCAAGTGGTATCATACATTATAGACACTTCACACTACACGAATAGACATTAATTCTCCATAGGGAATAGTGGAGTAGAATATAGGAAGGAAAGTCTACGCACAACATGACAGATATTAGCAGTGTACTGTTCAAGGTCGATTAACATGTCGACATTTATTCTACATTTTTATTCTTTTTGACGATTCGTCAAAAAAATAATCTGGGTCACAATCATTCTTTTCTTTTATTTTAGACAATGCATCGCAAATGCCTCATATATTTTTTCATATTCTATTCATTCAGTCTCTGATACACGAATCATACACCTTACAAAGATTTTTTTTTTATTCTTTAAGCCTCCTGTACACCCCTAAATATTTTAAATATTTTACGGATAAACGTCTTGGGCTTAAATGACACGTAAACAAAATGAATTACGATTGTACATTATATGTTTCTTTTTTTTCTCTCTGTTCTAAATAGTAATATTACGACCTACATCGAGAAAATGAGATACTGTATAATTTTAGATCAGCAATCTTTTCTTTAACTATCTAGGTATACATATCGGTGTATTGCAATTGGAGAGATAAACTTTCCAAGGCACGAATTGAGAAAGCATTTAATTTAATAGGACGTTGTTCAAAAAGGGAGATACGCAACCTTATTCACCTTGTGTAACCAAAGACTCCAAGGATATAGTGTGCTATTTAAAAAAATTTGTGTATCTGCGTTTAATCGCATTTGAGAAAAATACTTACATTCACACTGAAGTAATGAATTGTCAGTGCTAAAAAGATATTAAGAAGGGGAAAAAAAATGCACGCGTGCACGTACACACACGCACACATGCACAAGAGTGCGCGTGCAAACATATAGTCAAGCAGACCTCAGACACTTACAAAAACATTAACTTGCTTTACATTATGTCATCAAAGTCCAAAGGCTAAGCTACGCACATACTAAAGGAAGTATGGCAAGTCCTTTTAAATGTATTTTGTACTTTACCATGATACTGTAAAATTTTCGAGACCACTATAAGGTGCTGCGAAGTTGCGATGCTAAAAGCTGTGGCGTTCCTACTATAAATTTTCCTTTACTAGAAAACCCAGAAAATCTTACATGTGGGCACTATATGCTTTTATAGAATATATATAACGGTAGAATTACATTTGGACTTTATGTCATATTGTAGATTTCATTGCAATTATGAACTCTTTATACCTATAGCGCCAAACATTGTTTAAGCTAGAACAAATTTAGTCCATTAGACTGACATATATACGTATGACGATGAATTTTTAAAACAATGAAATGTTCGTTAAGTATTGATTAGACCTTTTAACATGCCGAAACATTCAGAAGTTACAGTTACATTATTCTATAATTTTTAATTAGTCGATCGAATTTCTGCTTTAATCAGCCTTGAAAGATACGTGACTTTGTTCGTGAAATAGAGTATTAATTTTTAACAGATATCGAATATACTGTAAGAAATGGTGTTGCGTGGTATAGCTATAATCATGGTTCATACTGCAATTTCGAGATACTTTTTACATTGTCGATTATTACGAGGGGAAACTTTTTAGGATTCATTGTCTTATAATACCAATGTAAATAGTAACTATAGCTGTAAATATATCATACGATTCTTAGCGAACATTTTCAACGTAACACTGTGAACAATTAAAGGCTGCTCAGTTTAAACTAACAATATTTACATTTCAAATATTATCAGTCCATTCTGTAGGTTGACGATCATATTTTATAACAATTTGCAAAATTAATCAACATTATAAATCTTATGAATCTAAATTTCGCTATTGAAAAAGTGCCATAACGCTGATTTATTTGCATAAAGACAAAAGGATACGGTGAGTTTTGCATTTATACTCTAAAATATACCGTCTTCAGGTCCAAGGAGAAGCTTAGAAAACCAAACTTGTACATCAAATTTTATTTTATTTGCATCACTTATTATACAATTTTGTTAGTTGAAACGGAGTAGCTCTTGATATCATGCGTCATGAAATTGAAGTTGTAAAATCTAATTCCCATCAATAATATTTACACGTTTAGACCGCTTAGTTATTTTTTTCCCCCCTTTTTTTTTCTTTGTTCTTCGACTTGTCGTCTTGTTAGTTAATACTCACCCTTGCTGATATACGCATCTTTTTGTTAAATCTATAAAATACAATTTGTAAAGAAAGAATCACTGAGGGAAACCATTGCAAAAATTTTATAAAAATATTATGGGAACTGTTGACACCGTTTGTCAATTTAATCCAGAAACTTACAAGATACGGAAATGCGTGCAACGAAAAAGAATTGCGACCGAAATGTTAGCTGCCGAAAAAGATGTATAATTCCAAAAGTACCGGTCAATGCGTAGTGACATACGTTTTTAGTATTTTTTATTCTTTCAAGCTTTTTCTAGAAGCATCATCATCAAATGATGAATTTCATTGACAAAAATGGGACATGCTACCAAGTACGCATAAGAGTGCATACTAATTACAAGATAGCGTAACATAAAAATGAAGTATTGTATATAACACAAAAAATACATAAAAGTGCAACATATATATACTACTAGGTGTATGTATATACACAGAGAGGAGTGATGTATATTATAAATAATTACTATACGGATAGAGTACAGATAGTATTTTCTGCTGTCAATTCTTCAACTAAGACTGTGATTTTTAAATATACTAATTAATAATTAGTGCTCATAATTAATACATATTGATTGAATATGAGAAAATAAAAAATAAATGAGAATTATCCAGAATGTTTATTATTTTAGTGTTGTGCTTTGAATACATATACATGTGGATATACATACCATTGATGGGGATTAACAGGTTGGTAACAACATCTATGTTGTCTCTGATAAACATAATATTGTTTTCTTTATTTTTTTTCACCTGGAATGATACTTTAATTGCAAGGAATTAAAGTGTTTCTTATCCCCATCCTTACGCGAGCCAGTGTACAATACGAAATTGTAAAGTATTACCGCCGAAAACGTTTCAGAGATAAACTATGTTAAGTAAACAATACGCTTTTGTAAGGACATCTTACTAAGAAAGTGGTTGTTAAAAAACTTTGCATAGAATTGCTCGACTTCATTGTGTGCAAAGTAATAAGTCTTTATCAAAAGCTATCGTCATGTGTGTAGAGCATTTATGATAAAATGTGATATACATATCTATAGTATTGCGTGGCCTTGTATATATAACATGAAGTGACAAAAAATATGAAGAAGGCATTCAAGTAAAATTGTTCTATCGAACGGAACATTTAAAAGTTTCAGATAAATTCTTCATGAAGAAGTTAAAAGATTTTTGTGTATTACCTATAACATTTAAGGCTGGTGTTCAGCTGATTTAACTATATATATCGCGTGACGTCACAAGCGAAGAAACGTATTTTTCGTTTTTCTCCTTTATTTCTAAATGATTTAGTAAACTTTTTGATGAGCTCGCTTCGTTATGCGATACGGCTGGCGGCTCTTCTCAATTTAGGCGCGAAAAACGTTTCAATTATAAGAAAAATGTACGAAAAGAAATAATGCATTTCTGACCTGTCAAAACATCATAGGCGCCGCCATCACGACCGTCCATTACGCCGTGGTCTCACTAACGTAAGCGGTTTGCGGGGCCCGTAGCATAGCATCGTCGTATCAGAGCTACGTATAGTATATATGAACCGTTCGATGCACAAATCGATTAACTCCACTTTTTGAAAAATCTTAAATTTAAGTGTCAAAGTACTTGGTATAGTCATAACAAGTACTCATTAAAGCGCTACTCCCCTTGCCTGGTGTCAGATATACTGCAATCTCTATAAAGATCATTTTGCACATACTCTAATATTAGGCAAGGCAAGTATATACCGTCAGCTAACATTTATTAATTTTGTATTGTCATATGTCATGTACTATGATTGTACCAATTTATTACAATATTATGATGTAGATTGTTTCCCATAAACAAGGTTTTCAACTAAAGATACATTTTATAATACTTCAAGAATTCATTTTACTGAAATGTAATTATATAAAATAAGATTGTAATGTCATGTAAGTATTGTAATTTACCGGTAGAATTAAAAATAACATTTGTTATTCACAATAAAATATTGCTTGTTAAATAATGCGTTAATAAATTTGACGTTTCAATAACACTGTTATCGGCTTCAATAGTTGTTTTTTTTATATATACCACAGATTGTAAAAAAATTATTGAACTCTCTGTTCTTTAAAAACAACATGATAAAAAAAGTAATGGGGTCGAAGTACTGAACGAGCACAATATAATAAAAACAAATTTCTTGAAAATTTTCTGAGGTGTCTGGCACCCTTTTACTAAGGAACCTACAAATTCTGCAGCCATGACGCTCCTGTCAGAGCTTCGTACTTTCGCCACCAGTCAACGCTCGAGTCAACACCGAAACTTTTTCCAGCTGAACAGCAGCCTTAAGATAACAGCAAATAGTCTTCTAGCAAATATAATTTTTCTTTTCGCTTATACGGTTTACTCTTGAACAATCAAAGAATTTTTGATGATCTACTAGTAGTCTGATAGTGCAAAATCATAATTGCTTACGCAATTTCCTTCTCGACAACGATAAAAATGCCATCGAATAGATTGCAATAAATCAGGTCTTAATTAACTTCATTGGTATAAGGCTTCAATTTAATTGGACTTTATTCAATCCATACGCAAAACCTGAACATGGTTTTACGTCAGGTATAACGTCAGGTGGTGCGATAGCTGGATAATCCCATCTATTTATATCATAGAAATGAGTTTTGGTTTCTTGTTAATTCAAAGGTCCTTTCAATCTAGATAAAGTCTTTGTTAACTGTGTTGGAAGTCTGTGTTACGCAAGCGCAGCACTAGACATGCCGTTCAGGCTGTCTGTCACTTTAAAATCTTTTGTGATGCATTCCCGATGGTTTTCGCGAGATACGTATGCGCATTGCTATTGAGTCACTTCTAGTGCGGTGTGGTGTTTGATAGTGTGACGATAGTTACAGATATGGTAAACTGTTGTCAACAGGGTGGGCAAGCTTATTTTCATGGTAATAATTAAGTGAAAAGAATTCTTTAAGTGAAAATGAGGCACCAATACTACATCAGTCGGTAATCATTTCCTGCGCTACCGTATGTCTAATCATTATCTTGCATCTTTTTATGTTACGATACACCCGTTCTCTTTTTTAGGTTATGACTCATTATTGGGTTTATATTATCAAACTAAATTCAAATAAACGGTTTATCAATTTAACAGCATACGAATGCTTAAATCGTAATGCGCTACTTGGTGGAAACTTAGACTGATTAATAAGTAAATTTATATCTTAATATCGAGACGCTTTAACGTTTTAAAATATTTTCAAAGACACGATATTATTCTTTCTAGATTATGATATACTTATGGATTTTACATTACAAAATGGGTGTCATTTAAACAACGTAACAATTGAAATGTTGTTTTTCTTCAATTTGCTGTATAGCTGTTTAAAGTCGTGATGATTTTAAGTTCAAGAAAGGCATGAAGGAACGTATTTAACTCAAGAAGGAAAAGTCGGAAATATAAAAGAGTACTTATAGTATTGAGTAGTTATATTAATGAAAACAAGTGGTGGCAATTAAATTGTTTAAATATAAATTTAAAAATGATTGATACTATCACGAAGTTTGTTTTCAAAAAGAATTAGATCTGCAAATCTATTTGGCATTGAAATAAGTGCAGCACCTATATAAGTATTCAGTATGACTGGTTCACTGAGAGATATTCCTTGGGGTCTTCAAGTAATAGAGTGGCTGTCGTCAAAATGCTGTCAACAACATCGAATCAACAAAATGGCCTGGCACCGTGGTGGTGTTTTGGCCCTTACGTACTTAGCATATACTTGCTACCATATGACTCGAAAACCGATTTCTGTGGTAAAGAACGTACTGAATCTGAACTGCAGCACATTATCTCCACCACCAAATTTTGTCATCAATGCCACCAATAGGGATACTTGGTGCGATTGGGCTCCATTTAGTGAGTGGTTTTTTCGATTTTTTAACTAATAATAATTAAGATATAAGATATTAATATATATATCTAAATTATAGTTATTTTTTAAAAATAATTATGTGTATCGAGTGTCGTTTAAAAACATAGATGCAAGTCAGTTAATATTACTTGAAGAGGGGAACAGTGAATATATATTAGGTATGCAATACAGCAATCCTTTTCTGTTTTTTTTTTAAGATACTGACGATGCTACAGCATTACTTGGTACTCTGGATTCAGCATTCCTCTTTGCATATGCTGCAGCAATGTTTCTTAGGTGATAATTTTATATAAACTTTCAACGATCGATAATATATACAGGTTATTTTGACTGTAGTTTTTTATCTTCTTCTGTGTAGTGGATTTGTGGCAGAGCGGGTAAATCTACGGTACTTCCTCTCTTTTGGCATGCTAGCATCGGGAATCTCATGCTATCTCTTTGGTATAGCCAGATCTTTTAACATCCATAGTCTTTGGTATTTTGTTTTAGTACAGGTCAGTATATCACATTGAGTAATAACACTTGGAATAAATGTTGTGTTTTCTTATTACTATCTTAATCTATATCAGTTTAAACTTATAACGATCCTATATACTTACTATTACATATTTCTTACTACGATCGATATTTTTATAGTAATTATAAAACAGAATAGATTAAAAGTATTTTAACGTCAATGACATTCTCATAAAACTCAGAATATAATTATGTTATCTTTTATGTATGCTTGCTTGCACTCTTCTGGATAACACTATAAAACATAGGCTCCCAATCATGCAACGTGTGATTCACGTTCCATGACCGATACACTTCATGAGATAGATATGTCTGCTCCTGACGAATTACTTACATCTTCAAACATTCACACGATAATCACGTGCTGGCAGATTTTTTTCTATAAATCCATCAGCCATCAAACACACACCACGTGCATACAATAATATAATTTATGAATATGTCCAGTGGAAGGCACCAATAATGTCTGTCTTTCTAGGCCTTGGGTGGAGTCTTTCAAACGTCTGGTTGGCCAGGTGTGGTGACCGTTGTGGGAAATTGGTTTGGAAAAGGGAAACGTGGCTTAATATTTGGTGTCTGGAATTCGCACACATCCCTAGGCAATATTTTAGGAAGTCTCATTGCAGCCGAGTTCGTGGAGACTGATTGGGGTCTCAGTTTTATGGTACCAGGTGCAATCATGGGTGTAGCAGGGTTCGTAATCTTTTTATTCCTGGTGCCAAATCCAATGGATGCTGGCTGTAGTCCACCAGGACCTATCGGATATCGAAAACTCGATACAACGAATAGTTCTGATGAAGACAGTTCTGCCGAAGATGTGGAGGCGTCGCATACAGGCGGAGATGACGTGAGTCTGAAAATATTGTGCTCTTGAAGCTGAATATCAGTATCTACGTAGCATGCATTATTTCTTGCACATCAAATTTATATCTTTATAAAAATATTTTATAAATATATTGATAATAGACTAATAGCGTGACACTAGCATTCAACTGCACATCTTAAAAGTAAACTCATTGGAATGTTGAAATATTATATCTACTTTCTCGTAATAGAATTGATAAGTAAATATGAATAAAGTAGATTTAGTATATCTCGTCCTTGTGCATGTTAAGCAATGCTTATTTAAGAATATATCCATTATCATCTGCCTTTTTATAATTAGCGTATACTTTTGTGTTATGCTTTTATCAAATGTATTAATATGGTTGATATCTTCTCTTAACTATTTTTTCTTTCAAAGTATGTATATATCGAATGCAATTATGCTCGAATTGTCCAGATTTTCTTTACATAATATATTATATCAAGCATGCTTCAAATGCCCACTAAATATTAACACTTGATTTGGTGTACTTTAGCGAATCACCTATCGCGGTGTTTGTCGTCAGCAGGACGTTATTATTGTAAGTGCATGCTAATATTCCTTATATTTTTTATTTTACTATCACTTTATATCCCATTAAAACCTTTTGTAGATATTTTTCTAGACAAAATTGTGCTACTTATTTACATAAATTCTAAATAATATACTTTACATTCGTATATGCTGGAAATCCTTCAATTTCTTTAGATACATATCTACAACTTTTGTACTGTCTAGTCTCGTTCTATTTGCTTCTTTTTTAAAACAGGATACTAGAAGCCTGCGTTCAGAAACAAGTCCAATGTTATGCGCGAATAGACAGACGCAAAATGGTAACGAGGAAAAAGCTGTTGGATTTATTGGCGCTATAAGCATTCCTGGTGTTATGGAGTATTCTCTATGTTTGTTTTTTGCAAAACTAGTGAGCTATACATTCCTTTATTGGCTTCCATTGTATATTCTTGCCTCGAGTAAGTAGATCATTCAGTTCTCATAACCGCGACATACTAATCACTCTGTATCAAGGGATGCAGTAATTGTTTGCTGAATGTTACAGCAACCTATAGTGCAAGATTAAGCGCTGATCTCTCAACACTGTTTGACGTGGGTGGAATAGCAGGAGCTGTGATTGCTGGAGTATTTTCAGATTACAGCGGTATGAGTGCCCTAACTTGTGCTGTCATGCTCTTTCTTGCTGTTCCTATGGTAAATTCCACTGGTCAATAAATGTGTAATATATTTAACTGTAACTTTTCTTGAACGTATTTTCCAGTAACAATTTTTCTTGCAGTTATTTATTTATGATTATATCGGCAGTATAAATCTTGGGGTAAATGTCGTATTATTACTAGCAGCTGGACTGCTAGTAAATGGACCTTATGCTCTTATTACTACTGCCGTCTCGGCTGAGCTCGGAACGCATCCTAGTTTGGGAGATAATTCGAAAGCCTTGGCTACTGTGACTGCCATAATCGATGGCACCGGTAGTATAGGTGCAGCGGTTGGACCACTATTAGCAGGAATAGTGTCACGCTGGGCTGGATGGCACAGTGTATTTTATATGCTCATGGCTGCTGATCTACTGGCACTTTTGGTGAGAACTTTCACATATTTTCTTTTATTTAGTAGAACTAATTATTACCAGTTAAAGTATACATTCGTTTTTAGTATGCATATGTGTCTCATGTCCATTTTTTTTCAGTTTCTATCAAAATTAGTCTACAAGGATATACGACTGTGTGCACAGCGACGGCGGGCCGTTTAGTACACAGAGTGTGGTATATATTATACAATAGTATCAATGTGTCAAAAAATAGATTCTGTCTCTATTTAACAATACGTCTACCAACATTATTGTATTATTATGTGTACAAATATATTTTTTTATTCCATGTTATATGCTTTCAGTCCGCGAATGCTATAAAACAAAGAGATTATATTGTACGATGATAATAAATTTGATATATCTCAACAATGCAAATTCAATGACAATTAATTTTTTTTAATTATCACACTGGTGTGATAACTAATAGTATTGACGCACGAAAGATTAGGTTTTTTCTATTTAAATTTCAAGATAAGGTACTCTATTAACCCTTAGCGGCCACACCTCAGCCAGGCCACATAGACCACATGGGGTAACTCATTACCCCACGCTGAAAAACCTAGTTGTACACTGCCCGGCATTAATGGCGCCCTACGGAGGAGGTAGAGGGTAGAGCAACAGAGCGAGAGTGGGGCGACCA
>JARPRG010000306.1:523190-606268 GCA_031001745.1 Hartigia nigra
GCCGTTAGAAATTCAAATTGCATCATCGCGAGCAGATTTTGTCTCAGCCTTGAATATTTAAGTTGTATTTCCTTCGTTAACGTAGAAAGAGACTTAGACGGCGTTATATATAAGGTAATTGATCACATTGAGGGAACGAACGACCTTTTTTGATATTGACAATAGAAATTTTTATACTTCTGTGGACTTATTGAATACAACGCTCTCGTCTTGGAATTTTAGGCAACGAATTCTATTGTGGGTAATCAGCGAGTACTTTCTGAATTGAAAAGTACAGAGTACGGCAAATAGGATTTATACTAATTACGGGGAACACGTAACATACAGGAAGAATTAGTGACGTGAAAACGAAGAAATAACAATGTTAAAAAGAGCAATCGATGTCAGCCAATTAGGTTAATTGATCGTCAGCACTTAAAAAATAATCTTCTGGGAATGCAGTTTTCAATTTCCCAGTAGCACTCGATATGAGTAACGTTCAAAATTCAATTTATTTAATTGACTCGATGCGATCATTTCTAACGATAATGAAATATTACCTGGAATTATACGAGTCCGGATATATATTTACTAAAAGACATATGAATTAAGGGAAATTCTATGTTTCAAATATGTATGAAAAATGCGTCACGCGTTCGTCTACGGTATTTCATAATAAGAATCCTCATCTCTTCAACGTAC
The DNA here is from genome assembly GCA_031001745.1 of Hartigia nigra. Taxonomy (NCBI): domain Eukaryota; kingdom Metazoa; phylum Arthropoda; class Insecta; order Hymenoptera; family Cephidae; genus Hartigia; species Hartigia nigra. The sequence continues at coordinate 523,872 of JARPRG010000306.1, forward strand.
TCAAGGACCGTGAAAAGATTCATTCTGAGATATAGTAGCACGGTATAGGATTCTCAAAAAAATAGCAAGGCGAATATTCTCAGGAGTCGAAGCATTAATCCAGAAGCTTCTTCGTCGTAGCATCCCTCGACAGTCTCCCCACCCTTTGACTTGTCGGAGGCGGAGGAATGGGGATCGGGAATCCATGGTAGGGGCAATAGAGGACCTTGGCCTTTTCGCGGAGCAAAAATAAAACCTGTTGACACCGAAGCGCCACGATGCAAGGGAGTCTCTCTGCAATTAAAGGTCCAATTTGGTACATAATATACGGTTGGTCATACGCGTAAAATTTCGTTTTTTTTTTAAACATAAAAACAAAATTTCCTTCGGATTCCCAGTTATTTCAGCGAGCATGAACGACAAATAATTATTCCCACCTAATTCGACGTGCTACAAATAATGCAACGAGTTTCCGTACACGAGTGACCTTTTAAAAACAATTATACGTTATCATACGACTCTAATAATAATGATCAGAGACCTCAACAATTACGTCACACTAAATTTAACCCATCCCTTGAGAACTGCCAACTCGATACAGTTACCAATCTCGACAATATTTCTGTCCCAGGAATACACTGGTGCGGGTATGATAGTTGAGTACACAGAAAGGTACATAGCCTATAGTAGACATGGTTGAAGCTATCAGGTCATGTGGAGTTTGCTCATAGAGTACCTCTACGCATGTATCGACGTAGCTCCCCAGGTATACCGCCCGGGCTCGGAAAGTATACACAGATACCTATATGTAGAGACATGCACGTACAACCATATAGCTATTACTATAGAGGTATATATATATATATATATATATATATATATATATATATATACACATACATACATACATACATACCTATATACATACATACATACATACATACATACATACATACATACCTATATACATACATACATACATACATACCTATATACATACATACATACATACACACATAGAGGAACCGAGCTACTCCGGTTGACTAGACAGAGCAGAGACGAAACGCGGCCTCCTGCAACCTCAACCTCAACCTCTCTGCTTACCTACACCTCACTTCCCGTCAGTCCAGCCCCAAGCACATCCAAGATCAGCCATGGTAGTCATCCTGGGCACGATCCAGTCATCCGGGAATCGAACGCCGGCTCACAGACTATCGACTACGTCTACTTTCTCATTGCCAGCTGAAGATGAGCGTGCAGTAATGTTACAAAGAGTCTAGGTTAAGCGACTATGTCTGGAATAAGATAAGACCTCTTTGGTGGCTCCTTATATTTTCACCTTTATCTACATAATCGATTAGACTTGTGATACAAAGGTGAAACACTGTCGTGGCTCATTATTTAAATTGTCAATGCACTGGTGCTATTTTAAAACAGTGACTTAACCTCAAAAATACTTGCTCTGGAGGTTTGCAAAGGAATCGATTGAGAGAGCACTGAAACTTTGACTTTGGCAATTTGTATATAGTATATGGTGTCTATGTGAATAATATCTTAATGGTTTTTTACTTTGATATTATTGGACATGATGAAATGCCGAGTAAATAGAGAATTGTGGGTAATAAACTTTCAGGGACGTTTTTTTAATGGAAGTGCAGTCTAGCCTAGACATTTATTGTAGACTTATGAGTTGATGGTATGAGAATTAGGGAATAGTAGCCATTTTTTTCACACCCTTTGTATAAGGGGAATAATTTGTGTACGGTGAAAATATTAATATAATATTTCTCTCATTTTTCTGAAATACGTAAAAAAGTATGGTATTATGAAGAAAATTAACGTGGTAAGGTCTTGTTAAGTATGTCTATTTGAAAGATTATAATGTTGATACAGAAAAGTGCCTGTGACCTTTGAATAATTTGGAGCTGAGTAAACATTGTGAAAATATTATCAGGTATATGGGCTATGGAAATACGGTTGTTTCTACCGGATGGGATCGTTTGAAAATACTTTTCTAGCTGTCAAACGTACGGTCGGCCATTTTGTGGACGTAACGCCCTTCCCGACATCTATTACACGATTGGTGTATATCTCTGGGAAAAAGAAATTCCGAGCGCCTATGATCGGAGCGGAAAATGGTTCATCTTTACCATGATTAATCCGCATGAAGAATCGTGTGCCGTAAAAAATGCCTATATTGTTTCAATATTTTCAACGAAAAATTGCACAGAAAATATTGCGGTATAAGAATTATTATAAAAATTAAGGAATAATGTATCAGTTACCAAATATGCAAATTGTATTTAACTATAGGCTTTAACCAATAGTGAATGATTAAAGTAAACGAGGTGCGAAACCAATGAACATTAATTGCTATAATATTTAAAAAATCCTCTAGGAAATAGTATGATTACCACGATTATTAGTCAATAGGAAGCGACACTGATAATCTTCTGACATCCTGCCAAGATAACGTCCAAAAACCATAATTCATTACGCTGATTCATTAAAACTCTCAAACAAAAGACATAATAAAGTCTCAGTCGTGCATTCTGTAGAGGAATTTGGTGATCAACATAATTCAAGGTGGACAAAATACGATTAAAAGGGTTAAAACAAAAAAATTAATAAAAATTCGGAGTAAAATTATCAATTTCAGGATATGCAGATTCATTTGACAGAAAGTCATATGGCACCCAGAATCTACGTAGGCCGCCTAATTAACCATGATGACATAAAATTTAATTAGGATCGTTCAATTTCCGTTGTCGATACTCCCTGAACATCTATAGCTCTAACAATTTATGCTACTATGTATAACTTATAATATTAATTCACATATATACGACCATCTATATATATATATATATATATATATATACACACATACATAATATATTAATACACAAAAACTCAGCTGAAATTGGTCGCACAGCTTTGACCTTATGCGGCTTGCGATCTTATTACCTTAACCTAAGTCCTTGCCATTTGTCGTTTTTCTAACCCAACATGATGGTCCGTACTGATAATATTCTAATACAGTTTTACACGTGAAATTCGACAAACAGAAAAAATAAGTCGTGTAATAGACATTGGTGCAGAATCGAGGGTTGAGAAATTGAATGAATACAAAAAAAAGTCGAGGACATATCTAAATGGAATATCTATCACTATTTTCGGTTCTATTTGTGTGTAGATAAGAACTTGTTGATTATCGTTCTCTTTGATAATTATTGTATACATAATTCTCGCTAACCGACATTCACGATACGTGACTTTTCATTAAACAACCGTTGAACTTATTGGTCGTATAATTGGTACTGGATGTAATTGCCACAATGCAGGTATAACGATAGCATTGTATTTTAGGGTAAATGTGGTATTGCTATTAGTATATTGTATTAACAATAGATGACACTTCAGACGGGTTTGACCGAATCCGGTTGCGGATTATTTGATATACTAACTAGGGAATTTCATGAGCTTGCAGTTGGATAGAGAGATACTAAGCTAATGAAGATCGATGGTTTTTCTATTATAAAACTTCAACTATTTAAGGCAAATCAATATATATGGTATATTTAAGTTTAGTAGCGTAAGTGGTTTACAATCGAAATGGACTACTTGTATGTTCGTGTACAGTTTTATATCGATTATTAATAAGTACCACTAATAAAGTATTCGGTGAACGATAAATAGGTTAACAACATGATTAAGACTAACTATCCTTCAACTACCGCATCATGTTTGCAATATCGCACAAATGATCTTATCAACAGTCGAGTGCGATTTAATTAGTTCTCACAATCACTGTGAATTAAATTTAATACCGATATTTTTGTTCTGTTTATATTCACGATGTATCATTACAAATATTTAACAGATGTATTACTCGAATAAAGGTTTAATCGGCATCACAATGTGTATTGCCATCTTTATTTGTCTGTCACTAGGATTAAATGTTTGTTACATTCTTGCAGATAATACTCATAGCAAGAATAACTTTCTGATAATATGATAAAAATTTAAGTAATTCGAATTTCAAATGTTTGTGTAATATTCTAATTTGAGCATCGATTGCCTCTCTCTCTCTCTCTCTCTCTCTCTCTCTCTCTCTCTCTCTCTCTCTGTGGTATAATTGCAAAACTGTTAGGCGTAAAGCGTCCGTAAAAAATATTATTTATCTAATCACACGTGCCGACCGTTAATTGTCCTTACGGGAAGAACAAAAAAGAACTGTAACAGAATGTTCGAAACGAGACAATTAAAAGGAGTAAAATTTAATTAGTTGTCAGGGCCACATCCTTTCTGTAGAAAGAACAGTGTAGTAGATCGTTGTTAGGTTTACATCAAATGTAACGTAATTCAAGATTAAACCTGTCACTTTTAAGTACGTCTTGCAATTGGAGATTCGCATACACGTGGTGCACAGCAGAAATAATTTTCCACACTAGGGATTGAGTGTCAGATTAAATAATTACAATTAACGAATATCCATCAGGTTATTTCCCTGATTGTCCTCTACGTGACGCAATACGCGTGCCGTGGTCGAAGCATGTGTGCAAATCGAGCGTAATAATTTTTGTTGAGTGAAGGTCGAAAAGGCACGATAACGCTAGGGAAGAAAGTTGCGTAATTATCATTTCGAAGAGCTTGCGAGGATACATATTGAGATGATTCACGCTCTCGATAATGTGGAGAACATAATTAGCCAATGGGTGCGGGATATCAGAGAGAATCTATCTTGTCTGGAGACACATTTCGCTGAGGATTCCACACATTATTTCCAATCGAAGATCTAGCCTCCTTCGCAACACACCTACGCTCGTGACGAGATCGAGGCTTTCTTGTACGCATTCGAACGAATCCAATAAGCGTTTTACTTGATGATAAGTGATAGGAGCAAATGTAGCGTTGGTAAGTTTAAATCACTGGCCACGCGTACAATATGTGGTGGAGCAATAGAGGCAACGAACTCGAGAAGCGTAGTGAAAAGTAATACTTGACAACGTATAAGGAGTCGACGAACGTGTAACGTCGCGTCCATATATTTTATCGTAGATTCACGAGAAGAGAGAACGAGAGAGCCGAGAGAATAAGGAGAGGAGACATAACAATATATAATAATCGGACAGATAAAGTGTAGACTATCACGGAGGGTTTAGTCGCAAGAGCGGTAAGAGAGTCTGTGTTACCTCGTTAGAATGAAGGTACGAAATCCCGATGTCGCAGACTGGAGCCAGCCAGATTCGCGAGTCTGTGCGCTGAGGAGGATATATATCCTATAGCTATCGGGCGTTCGTGTCAGGTCGCCGCTCCCTGAGAGATCACTGCCCTCACGCATAGCCGGTGGCTTCTCGTAGCTCGTCTCCCGGACGGCGAATCTCGCGGCGATTTCGAATGTGTCCCCGTCGTGCCAAGTTTGTTCACGTCCTTCCCGGATCTCGTCGACATGCCACGAACCCGTATTATGAACCGCGGTACCGTCGGCTCTCATCGTGAACGGTACTCGTTATTTCCGGCGTGTAAAGCACTCGACGACAGAGTCCACGGGAGAGCAGAGCGCGCGAGCACGCAATAGGCCTGAGAACGGCACGGCACACAGAGGGGCCCTCGCCGCGACGATATACGTCAAACTTCCCTCACGGCCACAACCGAATCTCAGCCAGCCTCGGAAACACACCAGCCGATCAGTCTCGAAAATCGAATTCGCTGACCCCTGCTTATCAAGGACGACGTCCTTAAGTGCAAATAACACCGAAATGAGGGCCTTTTCGCGGGTGATCGACCCTCTGGTGGCGGCGGCCGGCGAGACGAGCGCACACTCGCGAATATCGCACACTGTTTGTCCTGCTGCTCCTCCAGACAACCTAACTCCTACTACTCGACCGCCACCTCCACTAGCACCACCTCCACCACGACCAGCAGCAGCAGCAGCACCTCATCTTCCTCCTGCTCGACCTCCTAACACTAACACACACAGGCCACCTCCGAGATTTGAGACTTCCCTACTCGTTCGACTCTATTCTCCTCATCGTCACAACCTTTTCTTCCTTGGGACTCCTCACCTTCTCCTCCTCCTTTTACTACTACGACACCTCTTTCTCCTTCACCTCCTTGTCAAGGAACGCGCGAACGCACGCGCTTCTCAAGCATCTATCTTTGCTTGACTCTCTATCTCTTATTTCGTCTATTAACCTAGCTCTACGTGTAGATCCTTCTTGAGAGCTCATACACGTTTCTGCCGATATAGCTATCTTTTATTCCGGGCTGTATTCAACTGTATTTTCTCTCGTACTCACGTGTGCAGACAGCACGGTACTAGAGCCTCGTGCAACGTGCGCGAGAAACGATAAAACACCGCCATCTACACCACGGTGGTGCAGGCAAACTTCGCGAACACTTAGTTCGCGAATTGACCGACGACTACGGCTCTTAGGCCGTATTTAGATAGGCGCGGAACTACCTCCAACCAATCAGAGAACGTCCCTAAGGAATTCGCGAGTCTACCTTTCTCGTGGTATTGGCGAACGACATCGAACGTCTGCCAGGGACGTACTCTTACTGAATTTAGCTTAAGTCAAAGGGACGTGTCATGAATTCGGTGTAATCTATTCATCAATGAAATTAACTCTATACCAAATCACTTGTCTATATTTCATTATGATTCTTAGGACACCACAGATAATACTTGTGATCGTAGATGCTACGAAGAATTAGTTTCCTTTATTTCCCCTTTGTTCAAACAAGAGATCGATGATCCTCGATAATGGCCGAACAAAGAATCTCTTTAGAGTTCGTTTTTTTTTTAATCTCATCCCTTTGATCTTTCCAATGATCACGTGCTTCGGATCGTTACTTTTATTTATGAATAAAGAATCCTATCCTCTCATAAATTCCTTTTTTTCCTCTTAATAAAATACAATTTTTAGAAACTTATTAATCTGTGATTTTTAATCGACGCTAAGTTGCGAATTCACGATCTCATTACGTACTTATTATTTAAATAATGTTCGAAAAGGATGTTTTATAATTCCTGTTCTATTTTGCATAATAGTTCTCGGATACTTGTGTGCACTTGATGTAAGGTTATTATGAGCAAGTAAAGTGTTTGATGAATGCTAACAGTCATCCTATACTGCTAGATACGCAAAGCGTTAATGACTGCTAACTCAAAAATAATATTACTAATGCACAGTTATATGTATGTTACAACCGACTGCAACCAGTAGGTAACTAATTTGCGAGACGTATTCGTTACTTGCAATTGGTTCAGGTAAGTTATTTGTTTTGTTAAGTATAAACTTGACGTTCTTTAAAAATAATACCAACGGTTAGACCCAAGGTTTTATTAATTTTTTTTTTAGTTTCTACGTAAATTCATTAGTCTGGGCAGTTTCTTACTCGAAAGGTATCACACGATAAGGGTATATTGTTGAATTATCCATCAACCTTTCGTTTTATTTTCATATCGTTCATCAATATTGTATATATTAATATTTTATTTCTTCATTTTCTTCTCTTTCCATAAATTAAATAAATAACTCTTGACTTTAATAATTAAACAAAATATTTTACAAAAGTAAATAGCCGTAGATAGCCAGGTGTTTGGTGAGGAGTGTGACAGATGTTATTATATCGTCCGTTCCCAAAAGCAACTAATACACCTGAAAGCTCTAAGAGAACCGTCTGAATCTGTGCTTACCTTGGCGACATTCGAAACAATTGAATTCTTAAATGGCAAATGCTTGAAAATGATTTAAAAAAAAACGATAAAAGAACATTATTCTTTCGGCCGTGCCAACCGGAAAAATATCTCCCCTTCCCCTAGCGCCAAGAGAAAAAAAAAACAAATTAAAAAATTTTACAAAACTGAAAATATATATTCCAGCGTGGCGATATATTCTGAAAATATACATGAATCATCTGCGAAAACGTTTCCCGCATTCCTTAAAGCGTTCATGGCACGAAAACTATCGAGGGCTACTATGAGAAAGAAAGAACCAAGGTCGCATGCACCAAGACACCACATCACCAATAAAAGAGTATGCGGTTCAGGTACAAGATCCCGTAAGGCGGACACGCGATAATCGCCACGTCGTAAGGTTAGATTAGATTAGGTTGCACGTGGATGCTGAGCAACGAGGAACCCTTCTTTTTTTTAAATATAATTTCTCGGCGTTTAGTCGCTTTTCAAAATCGCACGACAGAACGTGGTGTTAGATTGGGCTGAGATACCGTGAGGCAAGATGGTTCTTTTCTAGGCGTAGCGTAAGGTTACAAGTGAGAACTATGAGGCTGCTGTTCGTAGAATAGAACGTAGGCTTCGCTCGAGACGACTGATCGTGCTGGTACCGGCGACACCCTGTTGTCGTTATACTCGTGCCACTCCCCCGAGTACGGATGCTTGCAGTAGGCGGTATAATGGCCAGAGTAGGTGGTGCCGGAGTGATTCGCTACCCCGTATAAATTGTAGGTACACCCCTGAACTCTTGGGGCAGCAAAGGCACTGAGGTCCAAACCGGTTAAAGGGAAGTCCACCAGCACGTTGAGCTTACCGCGGAACCGTTCCATCGGAGAGAAGCGTTTTAGATCTGACAGAATAGCGTTAAGAAAATATAATATAATATATTGTTGCAAACTCCTTGTAACAGGCGACTAAGATTCTTATGTTAGGGTTTATATTGTTTATTTGATACAAATTTATATTGTTTTATAAATTTGTATCAAATTTATATAACGAAATTGATAAAGGATACGAATAACCAAGATCTTGGGAAACTTCTGAATGCTGAAGCTCTTGGTACACTTTCTTCTCATCTGGCATTTAGAGCATGTTGGCTTCTCGTCGCCATCTAGCACCTCTTCCTTGGTGAAGTGCTCCAGGCACTGATTAAGCTTCACTGTCCCACTTCTGCTGGGAATTGGCAAGCTAAGGTCCCAGAATGGATCCAGGGTAACAGATTCATGGCCGCAGGATGTGCAATGTAAAGAGGAACGTAACTGGCCAACGAATACGTCGACTATCGTGCTATCCTCGTTACGCAGATAACGTTTCCAACTCTCTGCCGCTTTCTGGCTGTCACTGTAAACCAAGAATCAATTTTCATTCAATTGTCAATAATTTCACTTACATCCTTTATTCTAAAATCTAGAAAAAAATAGAGTCTCACGTGTAATGATCTGGAATATCGGTGTGAATGGGTTGCGGCTTAACAGTCACCCTGTTCACGTCTTCATGTAAACCTTCCAACAAATATCTAAGAAACTCTTGGGCATCCTGTTGACTGTATCCCATAAAACGTGGTGCAAATCTTTGAATCTGACTCTTTAGTGCTGTGGTATTGACTACATGGTCGCTACCAACTTCCCAGAGCTCCTGTATCACCTGACTGAAGGCCTTAATAAGGGCACCTTTCATGCTTGACGATGTAGTGTTTATGTCAGTCAGGTACTGATCGTTCAGCAAATATTCGAGCAGGGGTCTCGTGTTGCTTAGACATTGAACGACGCTGTTCATGAAACACTGAAACAAAAGAAGCAATGAAATATCATCCAGTTCAAAAAATCGTATTTCTCTACTATCGCGATTTCTCCTCCCGTACTCTTTACGATTTCACACAGATTTTATTCGTCAAGCTAAAGATTTTGAGGTCGCGTGACTGATCCCGAGTAAACAGTCACTTCTATCCACGGCAGGCAAGACGTTCTAGAAAATTGCAGGTTCCAAACTCGAATTATACATCTCGTGTCTTGCCGATAATTATTCAGCAGGCATCCCGAGAAAATCGTGCGAAATCTTCAAAAGCCTAAATACACGGCCGAAGACGCGTGGTACAGTTTCAAATACTACCAGAAAAAAAAACACAATTATTATAACTCAAAAGGAATTCTTAACTAAAGAATTTCAAATATCATAGAGCATACATGTAACGATTTCACTCACTGTATTTCCAATGTTTCGCAGTCCGTTTAGACCGCAGCGTTCGTCACGATTTCCCTGCAGTCGATTACGCGCCGGCCTGGTGGTTGGGCTTCCCTCCTGGAAAAGAATTCACACGGTCCTTCATCGATAAAACATAAGCGTTCCTAAACACTGGTGCCTCTCCAACGGCGAACGGAAACATTAAATAAGAGGAGAATTAATCCCGATAAGAATAAATGAATGTATGAATTCTTTTTACCGCAAGATAATGTGTTTAAGATCCCGTTAATGATCTCTAACAGTATTAAAGAAATCGTATGCTTAATTAGTTGTGGAATTAATCGTTCAATTAATAGCACGCACGTGTTACTTTCAAACGCAATATGCGTACGCGACAGACGATGTTTTAGAATTACAGTAGACATTTTTTGTATGGTTCCTGGTATATCATTTACGTATATAATAATAGTTTAACGATCTATAACAAATAGATCAACAGGAATAGGGAAAGGGTATAATGTATATGAATATAATAGGATATATGAAATGCTTCGAAATTCCTGATATATGTGAGACATGTGTCAGGAGGATTAATACGTTTTAGGTTCTTGATATTCCGGAAAGTACTCACCTTGAGGAGAATGAGTGAAGGCCGCTGTTCAACGACACGTGTATCAGGCCGCGAATAAGTGTACTTCGCATAATAAACGGCGGCAGTGCCGGTGCGTTTGGTACTGCTAAGAGGCGCTGCGACGCCAAGAAAGAATGCGTACGCAAATGCAACAGTAACTATTGTCCAAACGCACCAGAGAATCCAGCCTATCACCAGGTAAGCCAGTTTTCTTTGATTTTCTTACGCACCGACTAACGCCAATGTAAAAGCTCAACCCATTCGCGTCAAACCAAAATACAATATAGATCTAGAGCTCTGGTATTTTTAATTTAGCGCACGTGCTCAAGCGGAGACTTAGTCCGTACAATCAAGAGAAGACGGATAAATATGATGCACGATAGAAATGAAGTTTGAAAACTTTGTACGGAAGTACTCGTTGGCTGTAAAAATATTATAGCTTCGCCTTTTAGAACTAGAACCCTGAAAATTGGGATTATATTTGAGATTTGATTATTTTTATGAAAAATTTACAGCCAGTAAGTAACGCGTATTCTATTGCTTACCGATTTACGTTATTAGAAAAGGCACCAAATATTGACACGGGTTGAGGGAGTAGTGTTACGCGAGGAAGGGAGGTTGTTGATTTTTTTACAATGGAAAAAGAAAAGTAGTCTCTTTGCTTCTGCCGTTACGGGAGTAAAATTCTGCTACATAGATAATCGCGCTGATACAAGATGGCACATTCTTAGTTACCGTTATACACGTAGGTCGTACGTTTCTCCCAGAGCTAGAGAGCGAGTGCTGAATTCTATTAATAAAGCTGAAGCTCGCAATGCTGTAGAGGTTTTCGAGAGCATGAAAGACGACGCGACATCGACGCCGACGTTGCCGACACAGAGAACGATATTTCGTAATCTGTACCGGAACGTAGCAATTGACGCATTTGCTCGAGGAAAATGTTCCGAGTATTATTTTCATCGATGCCAAGAAAGTGACTGACCTTTTTCAACGTACGAGGTTAACCTTATTGGTCGGAAGAGATTCACACGCATTTACAAGGACTCCTTACGTTACTTTTTTTTTTCTTCTTTTTATATGAATTTTTTAGTCGCCTTAGAGATCTCAAGGGAAATTCCAAGGAAAAAGTTAGCTCTTAATCTTGTCGCGTTTGCCAATCTTTTTTCAGGCACATTTCTTACGCTCGTACCGTGACGTCTTTGGAAATCAGAAGGCATTGACTTTACCAAGGAAAGAAAGAAGGCGAGATAAAAGCGTAGAGCGGAGAATTGTCTAAACAAGGGAAGATTCTGACGAGACGCAATACTCACGTAAACTTCGCCGACGGGATTGCTCGTCTTCAAGTAGTACGTAGTTGTGTAGAATAAAGGAGCAAAAGCATGGACAAACAATCGAACCCGGATAGAAAATCTACGAAGCGAACAGGGCGAAATCAGAGAGTGATCTCAAGATTGATAAAATTGTAGGGAGCAAAAAAGCAATAGGAAGTCACCCTTACTACGGGGACATTAACCACAATGGAAAGTAATGAATCGGAATGTGATTCTCCGTATGAAATGTTCAATATCTGATTTTCTATCCGGTCCGAAATACAAGCTTAAATCACTCACGATTTGTTCGGAGATACCACGATAGACACTCTGATGAGGAGCTGCCGAGGACGAGGATGAAGTATCATTGGAGTTCGTACTTCCAGGAAAGAATTCATTTCTCCTCGAGGTCGAAGGTAGAGAGGAGGATGGATCACTACCCTGGGTCCCGGAGGGTCTTCCAGAAATGCCGTTTTGAACAACCGGTATACCCGTGTTAAATCCCGTAGAATGTTCCGAGGTAAGATCAAGAGAGGAGGAGGATGGCGAGGGCACCGGCGTCGGCGGAGCATCCTCGCGATCCTCAGAATCCTCAGCTATCGTCGTTGCTCTTTGAGTCCTTGAAATATCCTCCTCGCTGTGTCCTGGTCCGTTGAGTGCGAGTTGAACGATCTTATTCTCAGTTTCACGAGCATTGTTGTTAGTCAGCGTGTTACTGGGGTTAGTGCTGAACAAAGGGCTAATGCACGTGGGGTTAGGGTTCACACCAGCATTAGCAGGAACATGTTCTGGGATGGCTAGAGTTTTATTAGGCAAATTCTCGAAGTGTTTGATGGTCCCGGCGATATTGATTTTGTTGTTGTTGTTGATATTGTTGACGTTGAGCTCGCAGTCGTTCCCGTTGTTGTTGCGCTGATCGTTGATTGTTACCTCTGATGGCGCCGGGGCGCTGTCGTTTTGTGCATGGCTGGTGAGCAGCGTGCCTAGGGGTGGTCTTCTCGTCACCCTAGAGGATCGTCCCAACGTCCCAGGAGACGTCGAGTTCGTCGATAACGCCGACGAGTTCGTAGATCTCTGATCAAGATTCAGAGTGTCCCTCTCACGATCCCTGATACCGCTCTTCGCGTCAGCTGCGTTTCCACCGAATATCGAGCTGGAGAAGCTGCTGCTCGAATGCGAAGTCGGATGGATATTCGGCACGTAGTTGGAGGGCGAGTACTTGGCGATAATATCGGCAGCCGAGGTCGTCAAACTGCTTAGACTCTCGCGTGTCTCGCTACGATCCCTCGAGGACGAGCTGCTGGCGCCCGAGGACGTCGTCGAGAACCTGACGTTACTAACCGAGCCACCAGAACCCGTGTCGGAGTACGCGGACGACGAGACTGACCTGCAATGTGCAAAGAGAAAATGCGAACATTGGGCTGGGCTTGCGGCCAAGGGCTCTCCTTTACGTTATGCAATCCAACTGGCGTTACCTAGTGCTCTACTGCTGGTTATCCCTATCTATCAAAACGCTAGAGGCTCTTTCACATTTGATACTCATTCCCTGCCATCACTCGGCTTTCTGCCATTACGAAGGAATTGTTGTTACTGATACTGATGCTACAACCTGTATTTATACCTGACCCTCTAGGGAAAACAAACACGAGCCATTGCCCGCCGGATCGCTACGTCGTCAGCTTGACACATCACTGTCCTACATTGTTTTTCGTCTATGCTGCACAAGTCAATCGTACACAACGCATGTCCGACATTTTAAACACACGGTATATCTCCGATTGTTCCCAATATACGTATATGTAAACATATAGAGATTTATATCATGTCATACTATATAAACGCGACCGCTCATTGGTACATTTATTTACGGAACGTAATAATAAATGTAATATGAATTGCAACGAATGATTTCGTATCGACTTTAAGACACAATCGATGGAAGATCAATAGACCTTTTTTAGTTAGTAATGTTCGTTCATTGATTAAAACGTCTTATGTCAGGCGGTCACATCGCATATATAAATTCTTTGACCTACTTTTTGCCGTGGTAATGGCTGGTATTAATAAATCACGAAGAGCAGAGGCACCGAGTATTACTAGAATTCATGATTTTTCGAAAACAAAATTTTTACATAGAAGCTGAAGCTTTAAACAAATATCCAATAACGCTCCATTTAATCAAGATTTAGAAAACACACACAAATCGTGTCTGAATAGAATATCGAGTTTCTTATCACGATTGAACCGTAATTCAAATAAATATAAGACAATTTATTTCGGCACATCAATAGAAATTGTTCCACTAGTTCGGATCTGGTACTACGTTGCTGTTTCTCAACAGTAGAGTACTACTAATTTTCAAGGTGAACGGAAAGGCGAATAAAGTTTTGACAATAACACAACGTATTTATGAGTAGACCTCAACTACTCAGCATCTTGTAACACTTACGTCCCAACTACGTAAACAATATATTGTTACGTAGTATCTACCTAAAAGCTACATGAATCTGACAAACGTGTTTAGTGGGTTCCTATTTCCGCATGATAAACTACTACCCATTACCGGCTATAGTTGACCTTAGCCTTTGGAAGTAAAGGGAAACTAAACATAGAGGTCACCTAACCAATGAAAATAGGTATTTGAACGTCAAACCCTTGTAAGTGGATTATTATATCATGACAAAAGACTCGGTGCTTTGTAAGAGGATTCGGGATGCAAATATCATTATCACGAACGCTTCTAGGGAATGAAGGTCCTTTCATGATATAATGCCTATAAAACGATAGTTCCCTGGCGATAATAATTATAATCCAGGAACATTTTTCTATCTATTTTTCGCGTGATTTAAAGACCAAGAATACATTTTCCTAGTCCGTCCTCGGAAGTGGCTTTTTGATTATTTAAACAATCGGTTGATTAACTTCTGGATACTACAATTTAAATAATGAGTTCAACCTATAACATTTTAGTTTTTACCTACAAATCAAATAAACGTACGTCTATGTCTCTGCGTCGACGTTCAGATTTCCTTATATAATATTCAGTCTCTTAAGTGTATGCTATTATATCTATTACTAGCAATGCGTTACTACTGTATTTAGTAGTTTGGTATTGTCAGTTACATCCTTGTCTATTCAGAAAATTGTAGCTTCAATTTGTAGCATAACTTCGTACATAATATCTCTCTACTTTTAACCACTGATAATTCTCTTACAAGAAACTTGAATCTTCACCTAAGATTTTCTAGTGAAACGGGAGTTTTTATCAACTGACAAAGCTTGTTCAGGATAGTTCTTTCGAGCGAAGATTTCGATTGTTCTTAGCCATAGATAAATTCTTGGAGTCGTGATTCAATGGTAGTATTGCTCGAGACGGAGTCTCTTCCGATTGTAATTTCAAGAGTTGACTAGACAAACTTTACCTTAAGTATCTCGAGCTTCCTTTTACAAATAAGGTAAATTCGATGCAATCACTCCTATATCTTAACAGATCTAACTCATATACCTTATCGGTACGTTATTTCGTATTATGTAAGGAACTTTTACGTGAGAAATGTTTGTCTCCTTGACTACCTAAATATACCCAGAGGCGCAAGTAACATTTTGGTAATTCATGATTATTTATATCGACCGAGTACCACGCGACTATTTGCACAAGATATTTGGATATCCACACTGGTATAACCTGGCAACGCATTGACTTTACCCACATATAAACTGACTGTGTCAATAAAAATAAAATGATACCATTTTTTCGACTGAGCATCCTGGCCGGAAATACAAGACTTAATCATAGCATGTATCCGCCCAGAAACAAAATGCCTTCTGCAAAAGTGGACGCATCCTGTCTCCAAAATAGAATTTTCTACACTATAAACGTATTGTTTGCTACTATTTCTTCTCTAGTTTTAAAAGCTTCTCTTCCCCTCCGGGACTAATTTCCTCACCTTGCTGGTGAGCAGAACGATCGCCTGTACTCCGACAGGTAATTCGATCGGTAAGTAGAACCAGCTGTTGAGGTCGAATAGTAACTACTTGGCCGATCGAGAATCGAAGTACCCGATGATCTGTAGGTATTAAATTTTGATGTTGAACTCCCTATTCCTGATGTGGTTGTACTCGTGCTGCCACTGGAGTATCTTCTGCTGGGCGATAAAGGCGCCATTGGACTCGCGCTGTATGATACTGCAACGGCACCCGCGTGACCTCCTCGATGAAACGGCATTGCGCTTTCAGGGACACAATGATTTCCTCTGCTGTCCTTTTACTCCAATTCTGGATTGAAAAGATAAGAAAATTTGATAACGTACTGCTGAGTCATTGAAAACAAATAATACGCGATTTTTTTTTCAATTTTTCCCACAAAAATCATAATCGACTCGAGAACATTTTACTTTCTATTATTATTATTTGCCAATATCGATACTCTGTATAACCATGGAGACGCCATGAAAGACGAAAATATCTTTTGCGTAACAACAGCTCAAATAACGATTAAATGTAACAGTGTTATGCATTATGAATAAAAGTGACAGTTTCCTGAAATAGAACTACCAATGTTATTATTGCTATTTCTGAATCTTCGATACTCCCGTTATGGCTGTCTGTACGAGGTTATTTACCGACTTCCACGAGATTCCAGTAAATGTATATATGACGTTACGGAACGTTTAGGGATTTGAACACTCTATCCTCACTGTTATCAATTACTATAGATATAAGCAAATTAAGGAGCGCCATCGTTCTCGGATTAATCGATCGCGGCTATATTGTAAAAATGTATAATTCTCTAAAATTTAATTATTTTATCAGTGCGCGGTTTTGCAATTACTTATTTCTAATAATCAATCCTATCTCCTGCTATTAATAATAAACCAACGGTAAATAAGAAAAGATATCCCACTAATAACCTTTAATAAATTCATTGTCCCATCGTGGACCATGAAAGTCTTTCATAATCTGTTATTTTTTTTTAAGGACAACGACCTGAGATCCGTTGACATGGTATAGGAGCCTGATCACATAGAGATCGATACACAACAGAACATATCACTGATATTAATATTTTACAATAAGACTACTAAAATAATTGACAAATACTACACTTCAATTAATTGTGCGTACAAAAGATCCCTTTCGTGTTCACATTAACATTTATAAGCAACGCTCAATATTCACTCTACATACAAGAAACGCGGCGAAACTTCGGAATTCCGTCCTCGACTATAATGTCGTCGATACAGAGTTGGCCCGTATTAATAACGACCGTGATTAAATGCAAGCTAAGCACAATGCCATATGCCAAGGTAACACACAATTAATTAACATGAAAAAAATCATTGACGTCTACATAAAATCATCTCAAGGAATCCGTCGGTACAGAATCATTAGAGAAATTATCATAATTTCCATCTAACCATCGTGGAATGGCTATCAGATAGTCAAGTGATTGCAGCAATGGGTAAACAAGTTTTTACGATTCTCTTAAGTTCTGGCAAACACCCACTTTTCATTTACTATACGCTGACGTACACTAACGATTTTCCGACGAGTCTTATCGTTAGAAAAAAAACTTCAGACAGATTTTCGTCTCACTAGAGTTACTTCTTTTATAAGCATTGACAACCGATATTGAATTATATTTAGCATCCGTCAGGCATACATTCGTATCTCCTCAGAGTACTATTAGAAGCTTGTCTAAATCCTCAAAAAATTGCAAATCGCACGTGTCAGAAATTAAATGCTGAATCTCAAATTCAATTCACTATATGATTTTATGTTCCTGTCGTACATAGAATAACTTGAGATCATCAGACCCATGTCAACTACCGTGAAATATTCATAAAAAGTTACAAAACATTAAAGATGCTGTTTGGAGTAAACATTGCGGATGCCCAAGAGCGCGAATATCTTATAATATTTTTATTCTTGGCAATTTCATCGACTCCCTTCGGCCGTTATATATATGATACACAACACACACACGTGAGCTCGCACACGCACACGCACACACTGTACAGGTGATAGTTTCGTCGGTCAAAAGTACAAAACTTTTTACTGTCTTTAAAAATGTTCTAACGCCTCTTTACCATTGATACCTGAGACTTACAAATATACAGATTCCTCCCTTTCGTCTAGATATACTAATAGCATTGTTCGAGCAGTATACGCTAGGAATCTAAATATTTTGGGCGTGGTCCTAATAACCGGAAGGTCACCCTGGACATCCGATTACATGTAACATAGTGCTCGTATAATACCACGGAAAGGAGCGCTTATATCCGCAGTCGCATTTGAAACGCGAGTAGACTGAGATATACACGTTTCAGCGATAAGTGAATTACGTGTCACGTAATAACGGCGTTATTATCTATTGTGTAAGATACCATCGGTATATATATATATATATATATATACAATACAATGCTGTATTCGAGTATTATTCACAAACACGGTCATTCCCTATGCCCCACCGATTTTCTCGTATCTTTCTCTTCCTTCCATTTCCCACACGTTTCGTGAGTCATCAAGTGGCATTTATTTTCAGTCACAGTAGAGATATATGCTATTCGCGATTCCACGCGATTTGCTATTAAATACCAAAGACGTTATTCAACTACGAATGGGAAGATTGAAGCGTGTTACATCATCAGGGATCAACTTCGTTAACAGGCATATACCACTAGTGAATTATACGTTTACGTAACGGAGGATACACGTTTCCCAATGACTTTTGTTAAATGACAATAGCGATGAACATTCGTTACATTGTACGGTATTAGGTGTTACATGGTAAACGTTATACTACGTTTCAGCTAAGTACCACAATTTTGTACTGTAGCTCGTAGTTGTGTGTTTGGCAAAACTTGGCACACGCGATAGCCACTACTTTCGTTTAAACATTTTCCGCCAAAGAAATTTATCCCGGGTACAACGACAAGGAGAAATACCGTGAATATTCGTATCGACGTATAATTTGCTAATTTAAATAATAGCATTATTGACAATGAAATTTTACGAGTATGAAATAAACTGTTGGCAATAATACCACGGTTTTAAATTAGCAGACCATTGCTTTTTACCAGAAGTAAGAATGATGGAGAATACGAAAAACATGTAGGCAGACGGAGTGGTTGAGCAAACCAAGAGATAAAGTGGAATTGGTGAATTTGTGATTTCCGTGCCAAATACTCGTACGATAACCGCGTGCCGATATAACTACTCAGAGAACGGATATTATAACGTCATTATTGCTTTCGAAGATATAAAATAACTAGGACAACAATAAAATGGTATAAAAACTTTCTAGTCGTAGCATGTTTATCGATTTTCAGCAAGAGGTGAAACCCTGGAGTTTATACGATTATGAACAGAAATAAGAAGTGAGAAAGGTATCGTCTGTTATTTACACTAGATAAATATTTGTCGAATGCACTTTACTGTATTAGTCATTATTCCCTATTCGAATCCATAACAATATTGAGTATTAAAAATAACTCCATTTTTGTGCGTGCCTTCAGGCAGACGGATAGTCAGGAGTTAAAAAATAGTTACAATCATTCTTTATATTGGAGGCTGTATATGATACACGTCAGAAATTGATTTTAGAATTAGATTTATCGTTAAACGCGGTTTAGTGGACAGCCAACCTCGTATGGGTTTTAAATTCGCTATGGTTAATGAATTTAAGTTTATTAAACTCTCTACACTCGCAATCATAGCAGCACCTACATATCTATTGTATTATTTGAACAATCTATAATTTCTTGCCGCTTCAATTTTCATACTCATTTACACAATATATTTAATTTATCTACTGGAAGAATTTACTGTATCCCGTAGGCCACGATGAAAGTTTCCTTCGAGTATGTTAACCATCTAAGTAATCAGTAACTAGATCGCAGGAGCACACGATTACCCGGCAATTTATACTCGTGTTATAAAGCGTGGATGACGTTCTACTTTGTACTTGAAATAAATATAATAGGAATTAATATATTTCGTAGTCAAAACAATGTATAACCACCACTTTTTTAATAAGTCAATATCACAGACCATTCAGAGTAAAGGAAGGTTACACCATTCACATTTATTACACGTTGCGTAACTCTGGACAATAATCAATGATTAAAGACGAACTAAAAATTATCTACACTATATAATAAACGTAAGACACGTGGAACGATAAAACGTAACGACAGAAAGTCGATATACTGAATACTTTGGGATTCTGCTTGTTAAGACTGTGGTGGTTGCTGCGTAAGAAGGGGAAGGCAAAAAATATGATAAATTTACACAAGGACGACATGCAGCGAGAGTGTCGTCGATGTTGCGCCGAGGACGTAATCTGGTTTCCAGTGAGGAGGATCCAAGCGTGAAGATTTTTTTCCACTAGTAGTGTCAAACGCATGACAAACCAAAGCAGGTCGCGCACAGGATTAAGCCTGATGGCCTACTGAAGGCATTTCACAAAACGCTATTTGAATGTTCTTAGTGGTGCCTAGTGGCCGTATAACCTATACGCCCACACCTAAGAAAGGCCGCATATGATGCGCCGATGAAAATACTCACGAGGCGCCGACGACAACGGGATGAGAAAGTTGCGATATAGCTCGTGGATTTTTACTCCTCACAGAGAGAAGCAGGGTGTCGTAGCTCTAATGTGATTTTTAACGAAAGAGGAGCTCACGGTCCACGCACGCCCGAATGTGCTGGACTTTCGAGGTCATTTGACGCACAGAATTTTGTGGTTTCGACTAAAATGCGAGCCGGGTTGGCTCGCGTAGAGTAGATGATCGCGGACGGGCCATTTCGGAACTGAGAGTGACGTCATCCAGGCAAATATTTAGATTTTCGAGGAGTCTGAGCTGAGGAGAGAGTCGTTTCGTAGTCGATTCGATCGATTCGCTGCTAGTTTACACTAAATTCACACGGTGTTGTTTTCAACCCTGTGGTCACTGCTTTTACCAAATCACGTTATCACGAAAATGGTTCTCGGTACACTTTTTCACTATCATATTTACCTTTCTCGGAAGTGTTCAGCGTCTTTTTTTTTAACTTTGCAAACCGCGAGATTTACCACTGGCTCACCAGCAACGTGCGTACAAACAATATGGCGGCTACAAACTTGCCGATTTCCGTGTTGATAATCATTCTTTCCGCGACCACCGTGCTGCATTCCGCGCTAGCGCAGAAAAAATATGAACCGCCTTGACCGACTCTGCACACGCCACGGTTGCCACTGCCACGTTAACATGGCTTCCGATAAGTTCTGCGCAATCTCTATATTCTTCGGCAAACATTTCAAATTTAAATTGCTCCCCTCCGTATATATAACTTATGAGTCTTAGAAGGCAAGTTAAGCGAAGATTCATTCATCTGTATTTGTACATTCTTTCGTAGAAATAGTCATGTTCAGGTAATAGTTTTATTGCAGCATGGAGATATTGTGTTTAATATTAATAACAGTGTTATTGAACTATTAAAAAATCGTAGACTGAGTTTACAGCCTTAAAATGTTTATGCTTTATATACAATCTTCTCGTATTTTTCTTTGCTCTATAGATTTACATTGATACTTTTATGTGACATTGATTCTCCACGTAGTTAACAGCAAGTTGCTGAACATGAGATACTCCTTCCGGAGTACCATACTGTTCTTCGAAACTGACAAATTTTTTGAAGAGGCTCTTCATTTTCCTTGCCGGTAATGTTTGTGCAACTGCTCGTTCTAGTACTTTCCTAAAGTGAAATATTTTTGATCAGTAAATATAATATTTGTTAATGTTATAAAGCTGTTTACAGAGCATGCAATTTATACCTTGCAATATCAGTGTCTCCAGATTTAGTCAGTGAATCCACATATGAGGACCATACGTCAACTCGTTTAGGATATGAACTTAATACTTGTTCAAACAAAGTTTGTGATCGCTCTTTGTCCCCAAATTTATTTTCAAGTTGTGCAAACTTTATCATTAGATCCACATCTATTGTGCAAAAATAATTTCATTATTTCTATTGTTACCTAAAGTACAAAGGCAAAAATATATTTACATATATATAGTTTTAAAAAATACTCACGCTGATTTTCTGGCAAAGACTGAAGTGCTCTTTGCATTGTTTGTCTAGATGTTTCTTTAAGTCCTATCTTGAGTAAAGCAGCGCCACATTCAATCCATACTTGGGGATTTTTTTTAAACTTGCCAATAGCAGTACTAACTATTTTTTCAAGTTCTGTTTGTCGACCAGCATCAGCATGGACTGTCAACATATGCATATATATTTTAAATGCGTCATTTGTTCGAACAGCTTCTTGAAAAACATCGTTAAGAGATTCTGGCGAACCAAATCTTGATTCCAAGTTCAACCATGCTTGCCAAACGTTTAGTTTCTCATTCTCCTCTCGGAAGTTTATTGTTTTAATGGCTCGTTTTGCGACTGCTCGTGCCTTTTCAATTTCTGTTGCTTGCAAATGGTACGCCATATATTGTAACCATATCAGTGAACTGTCTGGACTGGATAAAACTAATCTATCAAATTGATCAACTGAATTTGGTGTTTGACTGCTGGCCAATGCTTCTTCTCTTTCGCGAATTTCGCGTTCCTTCTGGCGTTCAAGTTCGCGGCGTTCGTTGGCACTTAGCTTTTTCTTTTTCTTTTTTGGCTCTTCCGCAGCTTCCTCTTCGCTACTGCTAGAGTCTTCTTGTAGTGCTAGCATGGGATCTGGAGTGGCATCCCAAATGAAACCACATTCAGGAATAACGACGTCATTTTTCTGTGGATCTGCATACCTTATTGTCCTTGTTAAAACTTCTTCTTTCACAATTTCATTATCCACACTTGTCTCGCTTTCAATTGAAACTTTTCTTTTCAGCTTCTTCGATTTTTTCAATGGACAATTCTGATCAACCATTACAATTTTGTCATTAATTTCATCTTTTTTATTTAGCTTTTTCTTCTTCTTTGTTGTATTCTCAGTATCTACTCGATTTAATAATTTCTCTTGTTTCTTTTCCTTCTTAGTATTTTGTGATTTATTTTCTTCAGTCCCAGTACTTTCCTTTACTTTTTTCTTCTTCTTAGTCGGTTGTGCTTCATTGACTTTCTTTGATTCGTCTGTTTTCATTTTCTTATTCGTTCTTATTTGTTCGCTAAGTGACACCTCGTTCTGTCGTTTCAAACTATTTTTCTCCTTCAAATTCTTTTCCGACGGTAAGATTTTTTTCGGTGGTTCCAATGTAGATTTTAATATACAAATTGGTAATACGTCAGACTCGGTATTATTCAATACAATGAAACATTTTATCTTTCCACCTACAACGTACGCCGACAAATCCGGTTCCACGTCATTTAAATGTCTTCGCGATGGTAGAGCAACCAGTGCACCTTTTCCTTGACCCTTTAGTACAGCCAACACGAACCATTTCGTAACTAATAAAATTTCACCACGTAATGGAGTATCTGTAGCAATCTTTGTTAGCGCTTTCTGTTTTGTACTTATACTATTTGCTCGATGCGGTAGTAAAACAATTTCCACAATTTCATGAATGTAATTCACCCATATAACGGATCCGGTTACTTTATCACCAACACTCCATTTTTTCGAATAATTTTCTGTACGCACTATACCATTCAAGTTATTGTCAAGTTTCAAAACTAAACCGTAATCAGTGACTTTTTCTACGGTACCACTTATTCTCTGACCTAGGACAACCTTGGATATTGCTGATGATTCGTAATAAGTTTGTTTGGACAGTTCTAGTACTTTATTCAAATATAAACTCAGGACATCTATGGCTGTCATCATATCTATATTTTGTTTAACGCTATCAGTCCATACTTCATGCAAAGCTGCGGTGAGAGTAATTAATTTTTCTTCTTTGTTGATACAAGTGATTTTTCCAAAAATTACTTGATTGATAGCTAGTGACTCTGCTCCAGAAACTTCGCTATAAGGTATTGTACCAAAATTTGACATATCTGCAATGGGTAATATGACTTTCACAGTTGCATCCGAGATTTCAGCAATAGAACACGGTAAACAGTCTCCGACCTTTAATCGTTGAAGATTCGTTAACTTATCTTGTGGTACAAAGGTTCTTGTTAAAATTAAATTTGGTTTTGTCGAAAATACCATAGCAGATATAGTATCACCAGGTACATATCTAGCTGCTAGCAAACTACCTATTTCAGAACTGGGTGCCATGTGTCCTGCTGGTAAAAATGCTGCCTCCAAGCTCTCTTTATTATTTTTTATAATCTTTATTTGAACTCCCTCAGGGGATGAATCTATCACAGTACCCTCAACCATTTCACCTATGGAAAGATTCAATATCGATCCCTTGCCCTTGTTAACTACTTCAAATAATAGTTTCTTTTCGTTTTCCTTTATCTGTGCAATTTTTATAGGAATAACTTGACCGAAGGAAAAATTCCAATTTTTACAAGCAGTTTCACTGTCTAATGAATTTGCTGGGACCCATCCTTTCAGATCTCCAATAAGTCGAACCAGTAAACCCTGTTTTGTTATTTGTACAATGACTCCGTGATGTTTCTCACCGACCACTGCTTCTTGGAAATCATGTAAAACTGGCAAATCACTTTGTACTAATGATTTTTTCAGCGTGAATGTTATTTTGTTGGCTTCTTTATCTAACTTGAAGACTTTCGCTTTAATGGTATCACCTACATTTAATTTAGAAATTTCTTTTGGTCCTATGTCAGAAATGTGTTCTGGGGGTACAAATCCAAAAACTTTATCAACTGAAACTGTCACGAAACCGGATTGGATGTCAACCTTATTAATTTTCACATTTAATAAATCTCCAGGCTTTGTGTTAGCAATACTGAAATATTTTTGGTGCAGTAGATGTCGCTGCATAGTGCATACATAAATTCTATCAAGTGAATTATATGCCAGAAGTTTACATTTGTGAACAGTGTTAGGTGCAAGCACTTTACGAATTTTATCAATATCGACTTCAGTTCTTTTGAGCGAAACAAATCCACGTAAGTTATTAGGTAGATTCAGTAGAAAGCCATTTGATTCTCTGTTTACTACTTGAGCTTTCTCTACTATGTCTCCAATATTTAATTTTACCGCCTCAGGAGTGTTTGGCAATAAACTGAAATATGCATGCTTAACAGTTGGCATGATATATAATAGTGTACCATGCACCTCCATATCTTCACTGTATGAAGATAACGGATCGTTCAAATGAGTTTGGTTTATGTAGCCAATGTTATCGCCATTAAAAAGTACTTGTAATCCATTAGACAATACGCTTTTGACTTTCAGAGTCATTTTCGTACCAGGAATAAAAGTATCCAATGGTTGCTGTTGGTACGTTACCAAACTTGTGATATGCTTGGGTTTTGTTGAAAGTTTCACGACTGTTGTTGAATCCGATGTTTTTGCTTCTTTAATAGCACATAAAATCTGCTGGCCCTCATCTGTATTAAAATGTGGTGGTATGATATATATTTTATTTAATATGAATAACCTTACAACTATGATAATTATACTTACAATATCTTTTTCCCTCTTCACTGTCTTTTAATGATAGGAAACCTCGTAGATTATTTATGCCTGTATCCACAACATAACCATGTTCTTCCATGCTACTGATTGAACAAACAAGTTTTGACCCTTTTGTCAAATATACTGGGTCTAAATTCTGATTTATCATTTCCGGTTCTAAGGATAACGAAGCCATCCATTTTTCATTAGGATTTACTTCTTTAATGTAGCAAATCACATAATCCCCTGGTTTATAGATTTCAGGTAATGCTTTGAAATCAAGATTTTCAATGCCTTGTGAGTCAACTACACTTTCCAACAGTTTTGTATATGCTTGGCTCACATTTGTTACTTCTAATCTACCGCATGTGCGACCAGGAAGAGCAATAGTTGCACCATATTCAGTACTCTCTTGAATACGTCCAAGAATTATCATTCCTTGAGCCAAAGTTTTGTACGTCAAACATTCTGCTGTTGTTGCGACAATATTACTGGGCTCTACTGAGGTCTTTGAAGTAATCTTGTTACTATTAATTTTTTTTCTCTTGTGCACATTCTTCTGTTTCTTACCAAAAAGCTGTAGAAAAAGTATTTATAAATAAAGTATATAACTATCATATTTTTCAAAAAACCGGTATAATATACTCACTATATCATTGGATTGTTTAATTTGAGGTTTTTTTCCACCACGAGGAAAGTTTTGTAATGTCATCTAAAAAATTCTGTATTGTTAAATCATATTTAAAAAGAAATGTTCAATATTAGCATGAAATTAAATATTAGGATAATATTTATTCTTAGTTACCATGGAAAACCATTTAATAGAAATAATAATCAAAACTGTGTATTCAGTAGAATGTCTAAATATCATATAAGAAAATATTAAAATTTATTGTTATACCTTTATTATTAGAAATCACTATATTTTACGGATGTACACAACACGGTATATTCTCACGTGGAATGGTCTATCGTGTAAAATGTGAGGTTATGTTCAATTGCTGAAGCAGTGCCTTTACAGGCCTTGCACGCCAAAGGTAACAGCACAGGTAACAGGCAGCAAGTAGCAAAGCAGTAACCAATGAACGAAAGGGCGTTCCTCAATCTATCCGCGGCTGTCCGGTTGCAGGTGTGTTCGGAATGTTGCCACTTCGGTGTCACCCCGTTCCTGGTACACTGTGCGGCATTAATGGCGTCCCTAGTAGAAGCTAGAGGGAAGAGTGACGGAGCGAGAATGGGGCAGCCAGCAGTGCATATGTCTTTTCCAATATTTATATTTATATACTAAATGAGAATTTTACAATTTTTTCCATTTTAATGACAGGATTACCTTGTATACAGTTTTGCTAAGTAGATTAAATGTGAAATTTAATACAATATGGAAGTCGGATGTCATGTAACTAGACCGTCTGATTCATTATAAAAAAAATTCATTTTACTGTGGGTAAAATATTAATCATTATTAAACAACAATGTAATGCTGCAAATAAATTAAATATAGTATATTTCTAATTAACATTTCTTAATCATGGAATACCAGTTGGTATAATGTAACTAATAGAGTCTGCAAATTCACCCCATGCAGCTCTTTGCGTTTGAAATGTAATAATCCAAGCTAAAAGCGCAATTGTCCAAATTATAGCACCAATACCAGAAAATATAACATCTGGAAGCATAAAAAGATACTGTAAACATTGTGAAATGAAGCCTACTAAACTAATGAAGTAAAATATTAGACAGCTTGAAACTATCATAAAAATATGCAAATTAATACCAACATTTTTTAATTTGTTTCTGTTCTTCATAATGAGGTGCGACGAAGGCTTCTTTGGCGAACCAAATAGCGTTTACAGTCCAAAGAAAGGGTAGCAAGGCAAAACCCGCTGTAAAATATAGCTTCTTTTCGTAAAGGGGGTTACATATCGAGAAGGGCATTGATATTTATCAGGAATTTTACATACCTCGAAAATACCATCTACAAAGGTGAAGTTTCTTCTCGTTAGGTACTTTTGATAAATCCATCTTCGATATTCAGATATAATAATATACGCGTTAACCTAAATCACATAAAATGACGTTTCAGACAGCAAAATGCCAACAAACAAACCAAATACATTACAACAGTTCTAATTTCTGCTACAGTAGCGCTTGTGTTTCATTACCCACGGAGAAAGATAAAAATCTTTAAAAAAAGCAAAAAAATTGAATATGTAGCTCTGAAGAAGAAAAAGAAATTAGACGCCAAATGTTCCTGACAATAAATTCACGATTAATCTATTACAAATATGATTTATTGCATTTTCTCACATTATCGCGAAGTACCTGTTTAACAAAATATACAGAATATAATGTCTTATAGTATTTTTAACAATTATGTTTATAAATATGTACCTTGCATGTTTTTCCGATGAAAAAAATATTACCAGTGTTGTATAAGTCACTGCGACTTCTATTTAAATTATAATATCTACACACGCAGGATGAAATATACTATATCAAGATTTTACATCATGTCTTAAGTATTTCAACACTGCTAAGTGTATAGGTCGTCGTATTAAAGTGTTATAGAAATTCAGTTCATATGGTTAAAAGAAATGTGTTATACATCTTTTTAGAAAATATGTATAATTCGCTGTTAAAAGACTTTCATGGGTCCCTGTATAAACTCCAATTCCAGATTATACGCTAAAGATATTTACAATACCACGGTAGAGGTAAATATTGCATTTTTTAAACAAATTGATTTACGACATTCTAAATTGCTCATCATAGGCCAAATAAACTAATTTTCAAGAGAAATGCTAACACAACTTATAATTGTACTTTTTTCTTTACAATATACAATATAACAGATATAATATAAATGTTCATTCTATAATTGTTCATATATATTACTCGATTGAAGTATTGTAAAATTAAAAAGTATATAAACAATATAATGAATATTTTTTGGTGAAACAACAATGTCTTGTAAATGTGCGTTTGAGCACAAATCTCAAAAATTCCTAGGAAATGCGAGGAGGTTCGCTAAAAACTATATTCTTCCATTGAACAATAAATATGCACGTATCAATAACGGTCGAGAACTTTGTTTGCGAGGTACAAAATAAGTAACTATATTTTGTGCCTTTATAGACGCTACCTATTGGGTGTCAATGGTGATGGCCGGTAGTGATGAGCGCAGGTAAAAATGAACCAATAACGAGTGCTACTAATTCTTTAAATTTAAGGCCGGAGGAAGGGGGAGGTGCTCCCTCTGCTGTTGGTAAATGTGAATAAGAGGAACTTCCTCTCGTCATTAATTCTGGCAAAACATGTACAGTAGCAACATACAAAAATGTGCCAGCACTGAATAACATTGCTAGTCCGGTTGCATTGACATTACTGAGCGTTTCCTTACCTTCCTGTAATAAAATTAACGAGAATCATATGGCGAATCATGAAAAAAACGAAATATGAAATGCCAAATAAATTATTTGTCTTGGCTTATTTACCTTTCCAATTCCAAAATATGTTATAAGAGAGAGACAGGGAGCAGATAAAGAGAATACTAATAAATGTCTTGCTATACGTTTTTTATCTACTCCTTCGTGGAGTAAGAAAGATACCAGTCCAAATGCAGCAGGAGCCTAAAATAAAAGGGAATGATAATGGATAAAACATATTATATTTTTTAAAGAGTACATGGACAAAATAATTTTCATAGAAATTAAGGAATTGAATGGAGAGCGACTAATTATATCAATGAATAAGTGTCTGACATATACATTAAAATTGAACAAGACTTGATAAGATAGTTGATATCTTTAGTACATATTTTGTAACAGTATCCATACTGTTTCTTAAATATAATATAAATATACAGAATATAGTATATATAAATTATATAAAATTTTGCTCTTACCTTATGTAACATTATAGCTAGAAACACTATTACTTCTACATCTGCTTGAGAAGTGGTTGCAGCTGCGCCTAGTGCTACCCCGTCAGCTGCTGCATGAACTACTAAGCCTAATGTTGCCGTGATACTCCTTTCTTTGCCACCACTTCTTTTGGCTGAGCACTGATCCACCAAAAGCATAAATATAAAGCCCAATACCAAACTTATACCTATCAAACTGTGAAGATCACCTATGAAAAATATGAAAACAATCTTATTATTAGCAATAATTTTAAAATGCAACTATTATAACTAATAAAAAATATTTTAATAACTTGTATTTAAAATAATATATCAGTCATTAGCAATGTACCAGTAATCGGCTGTTGTGCTATGATACTGTAGATTTTGCTATAGTTAATGCACACACTGATGATTGCTGGTACATAGCCAACGATATAGACATCTACTTAGTTCATGTTTTACCACATTGAATAACAAACCATGAAAATGTCACAAAAAAGCAACTCAAACCTTATTGTCTTATATTATAGATTAGAAAGTAAAAGAAAGTAAAAATTAATTATGGATAAACACCATTTTTATCACAAGATATAAAAAATGACAATATTATATATAAAGTAGCCGGGACATTAAAAAATATGTGAAAAGCAGGTTAAATCTATTTAAAAGTATTCTAATAATCAGAAGACTTACTGTGAGAGTTGTGGCTGTCCCCAATACTTGCACCACTGAATAAAGCTCGTACACCTTCCGGTATAATGACAGCCAAAGCTGTGCCAACAAGAAGTCCAGCACCAAGGACTGAAACCAGTTGTAATTTATCCTAAAAATGGATAAAAATTACATATTAAAGTTATCGGCAGAACAATTTCTCATAGATAATAACGCAACTACCATACACAGAAAAATGTTACAGATTGATACAACACATAAGAGAATTGAAAAGTTGAATTACTTTGAGATTAAAGTTAAAAAATAATAATTCATTAGTGAAGAGTTTAGTTGGCTTACCTCAGAAAGATTCATAACGAGTGGTAAATATCCTGCAAGATAAGAACCAAGCAGCATAACCAGGGAAAGGAGCCATAGCATCCAAGATTCTTCCATTTTTACTAAATATCTTTTACAATTGAAGAATCACTGATAAACTGAATTCGTTGCCACAGCGTCACTCCCGCGTTCTCTACAATTGCGTCGCAAGAATTTTGCTGAAGCATCAAATAATTTGGCTACCGCATGCTGGCAGCAGGACTTTTCTCCTGCATTTTTTCGGCTACGTAGCTTTCGTTGTGGCAAACCAAGTCTCTGGTGGGAGATTTGACACATGACAGCTGAAGTTAGTACAGAGAATCACCGTGCTGTTAGCGCCATTGGCGGTATCTTTAAACCGTGACTACGAGATTTATGTCTTGTTACTTTCAGTGTATATGTATTTTTCATCACCGTTTCTATTATAAAAATAATTATTGCAGATAAAAAAAGGAAAGGAGACAGAGATGCAAAGCATACAACGATTAATAACACATCAATCAGTCGTATTTACTTATTCTAGGCATAATATAATAATGATAATAAAACATACATACACGATGGATGACAAAGAATAAAAGTAAGGTGAAGAACCTAAACTTAGAACTCTTGTATTTGTCCCTTCTTTCTAATTTTTCATTTTCGTATAAATCCACAAACTTAAATATATACCACTGAGTTGGACAATAATGATATTACATACAATAAAATTCACTTTGTTTTTATCTCTAATGATAAAAGTGTCTCCTGCGTGACATTTCACGTTATACTGGGAATAAATGTACAAGCTATATCTCACGTGTATTACACCATCCTTGAATAATTTTATCGCCAATGGAAGAAGCAGATAATCGCATTGGAATAGTATACAATTTAACTAGAGCAATGACAATACCAATTAATGATTTACGAAACAATATTTCGCTGTTAGTATCAATAGGCCTTCGCATTTTGTCGATATATCAAAGCTCATTCGTTACATTTACAAATTTCATTAAGTAAAGTGCGTCGTGTAATCTGCTGTATACTTAAAGGACTACATAACAAAGTATTCATGTCTTAATGGAAATAATACGAACCTACATTTCTACTTGCTTGTAATCGCTTTCACTTATAACTTGCTCTTGCAGTCTTCCACTTACTATCTCGCCGTAAACGGGAGTCATTTTCACATATTCTTCAATATCAATTTATCAATTAAACTCCGCCGATTATCGAAATAAGAATATTTTTGTATACTCGCATTGAACATCCATTCCCAGACATATAGTACTAGACATATTAGATAGACTGAGGTCGTTCTTTAGTCGATTGTTGAGACATATTAAAATTCAAATGAGAAAACCTTATTAGGAAATTATATTTTTTCATTAAATCGTCATTGTATGGCATTCATGCACCCCTGCTGTACTCAGTATAGAACATATACTCAAGTCATGTAAATGCTGTACAATATATCATTTGATCTTCATTATGAAAATATTAAATAAAATAAAAGAAACATCGGCATGTTTCCTTTGCACTAGGAAATAATGTAGGGGCAATTATTTTCAAGCAGATGTACAATATTGCAAACCAATTAGAGAAATTTAAAAAATTTTAGTTCTATACACTACGCGAAAGTGTTCCAAGCGGCTTTGATATTAGTAAATAAGTCGCATGTAATGGACTATATTTCGTGATAATTGATATACAATTGTAGCAAGTATTGTACAATTGCTGATCGTATATATCGCTCTCTCATAATTTGCACCCATTCATTTAGGAATAGTTATATTTTTATACGATAACTTCTGAGTAAAGTACCTTGTTGATTTCCAACTTTACAAGATAACGTTCCAGTAATATTTGCACAATTTGTATCCCCATTAATGGTGAACATTAAAATGTAATTGATATCAAATCGTTAAAATTACATAACCGTGTCTGGAGAGAAAGATGCGTTTCATGGTTTATTCTCATCTGAATTTTTCCAAAATATACTGTATACAATATTTGATTTTACTTATAAATATATACAGTCATGTATTATGAGCACGCACTAGGGTATTTTATAACATTTTGACATGAAATTGAGCGGTGCGCGACAGTCTACCTTGCATGTCTCTGAAAAAGTACACTGTTCCTTCAGTGTAACTTTATTTCGTTTTCACAATTGCGTGGTGCTCCTGACGTTTTATTATCTTTCTTGGATCTAAGCACAGAGGTATTAATCGATTAATTAACTCGAATCCTTAAGATAACTAATAGCTTTAGTATCCTCCTGTCCTCATCACTCGCTTGCGTTTTGTAAATATGTACACTGTTTTGGGTTAATAATTAATGGTTATGATACTTCATACGCGGCTCATCAAAGGGAAACTCAGCATTTAGGGGGGCTAATCAGCATACACAATGAATTGCTGATTGTCCACATCAGCCACTTCAACTTGAACAAATTGGGGTTGTTGTAACTGAATCTGTGATACCTGTCTGCCAATTGCATTGCGCGATCTGCAAAGAGTAGTAGTATTCTTGTTAAACGCCAGTTTCCTCAATGACTTTACGAGTCAGTCAATATATGTTACAGCCCACAAAATTTCATGCACGATTAAGAAAGAAAAACAAATAATGAATATTACTTACTTTGCTTTCGCATGAGTGAGTATGTGAGACTTCAGATTCGTAGACTGAGCAAACTTTTTGCTACAGCCGTCAAACGGACAGACGTACGGTCTGTCACCAGTGTGAATCCTAACATGAGTCCTCAAGTTAAAGTCCAAACTGAACCTCTTTCCACATCCTTCAAATGTACATTGAAAAGGTTTTTCTCCCGTGTGAACAAGCTGGTGCCTCTTAAGTTTGGAACTTTCGACGAAGGCTTTCCCACATTCCGCACAAACGTGGACGCGGGGCCCATGGGTATGTAAGTGCTTGCGCATTGCGCTGTTATCTCGAAACATCTTCGTACATCCTTTATGGGGGCAGGCGATTGTGCGTTCAACGCCGTCAAGTATAGCTGGTTTGCGTACTTTTAATTTGTGTCCAGGTCGCGCAAATTCCGCCAACTGTTTGGGGTCCGAAAGATCGAGGCCTGGCATCCCATCAGATACCGAACTTCCAGAGTGGTTGAACTTGGCCGTCGATTTACCAGTCATGTATTCTGTGTAGTCTGGATCGGGCTCTGGATTGGAGCCCTCATCTGGAACATCCACCAGGTGAGACGCTAATAGGACACTCCCTTTAACAGCAACAAACAAGCAAACCCAAACAAAAGCTATCGCTTTGTATCACTTTTGAATTGAAGTAGAGTAAGGAAGTGTCTTGGCTTGGAATTTCATACCATGCTTCTTTATTCTTACGTTTAGTCAACAATAGTTAAGAAATAGCATGATTTCACGAATCCCTGACAATACTTTCCATACCACGCGTAACACCTAATTTTGTTGCTTCTGAACATTGTGAAATATTTATTTTCATAAAGCTATGATAAATATCTGAAATATCAAATTATCTCTCTTCTGGTATGGCTCTTTTGCTTTCATATAACATTATTTTCATATCTCTGTATCAATGACTTTTAAATAAACTTAACAAATAAATAATTTAGGTATACTTATTTTGTAGTTAAAGCGGAATTCCAGCCTTCAGTCATGTTTCATGTTGATATGGTAATGGATAGATGGATCCTTGTCTATATGATTAGTTATTAAAAAGTTATTTTTTTACAGTGCAAACTTGGTTATAAAAGTTTTTTAGAGGAAAGCTTTGCTGTCACTGTAGAATGTACGCTTATATTATTTGAGGTATTACCTAGTTAATTATACTAGTGATAATAAATAGTCGACAAAAGTATTGTTAAGATTATATTTATTATCACATGTGTTGTCAAATCTGTAAACGATTTTAACAAATTTAAAACATGATCAGTGGGCATGATAAATATGAAATATTTGATAACAATATATAAAAATGCATTTTCTAAAAAAATTGATAAAAGTATTGTTGCATTCGAATTTTAAATACCCACAACAATTAAACGCGCAGGGCATGACGGGTAGCGACTAGAATGGCGTCAAGAATATCAAGATGTCTTTTGTTCGAGGATATTACTGTGTCATGTGTTTTGCTATTAAAATCTGGTTCAGTCTGTACTCAAGCACTATCAAATAGTTGCGAGAAAGTTTCTCATGCTATTTCAGCAGACTGGAAGGATAAATCAACGAAAGGCTCGCCATAACAGCTCAAATCCATTACACGTTGCAGTCTTTGTCCATTCACCAGAAAGCACCTCCGCCATCATTCTCGAAATGGCCGATCCACGCAAAAGAAGCCATTTTCAAAATATGGCTGCCCCCTGACAGCATAATGGCGTTCTCTCAATCAAAACAAACAACACGGACTGTCAACAGGACCGCCGGTATTAAAATACGCTCAAATTTCCATGGGTTTTCTTGGCTCATTACGTGCAAAACCGCTCTATCGATTAGAGCATACCGGAAGTGCGTGCCTGGCGTGTGTGCGTGGAAAATTCCTATATGCGGGTATGATTTTTTCGTATACCGCGGATTCAAGATGATCCAAAGTGTCCTAAAGGTTAAGAGAAAGGTCGTAGCTTACCGTCGTCAGTACCCGATGCCCACATTGTCACCGAGAATTCTCCTTCGAGCGTCTTGATCTGCACCTGCTTCTGCTCCCACTTCCTAGCCTTGGTTTCTGAACCCATATCACCGAAGATTGCGTGATCTGGCGCCCTGAATCTCGCAGTACCACCCTTCCTGGCCTTCTTGGGACCCTTCCTCGAAGGTCCGGGACTCGATTCAACATAAATATCGTTGTCTGGCACCGGAATTTGGTCGTAAACGCTGAGCGGATCTCCACCGACGATTTCCTCTTGCGTCTGCAGTATGATTTCCTCGCGACCCGGCTCCGGGAGCGGTTGCAATGCTATCATCGGCTGCCCATCCTCTCCCTCGATGGTCGTTTCCACAGTTTCGCAAGGTATTTCCACTGGAATCGACTCGATTTCGACCTCTTGAATGTCGGGTTGGATCTCCACTTCGGTTATTATGTCCGAGGACGCCATATTAATCTCTGCTGACGCCATGTTACTAATCAAAATGGCTGGCCACGGTCGCTCGCGCGACAAGCAGGGCGGCAAGTCCTCCATCACGTGATTTCCCCCACTTGTACTGAAGTCTCCCCACCTATGATATACCCAAAACGACTAGTGCACAACCTTACATCAGAATGTATAACCTCGGATACTCTGTCGATACATAAGTATCAAATGTGCTTATACGAATTATATTTAAGTTTAATTAATTGTTCTTTCACTTCGTAAGTCTTTTTGTTCTTTTTATGTTTGTTCTGTTCAAACAATATCTTTGCAGAGTAATCTACAATGGATGGAGTCTCTGAAGTATTCAGGTGGCACCCCGGATTGGCTTTAGTTTCTCGATCTCCATTTACATGGGATGGTTTATTGAGTATTCCATGGGATGTTAGAGTCAATCAGTGTACAAGAATACGGATAAAATTCATTGTACCAGAATATCCATGCTTGAATGATGCAAAATTATATTTTGGACCTGATGTTATTCTCATACATCATAGGAAATTAAATGCAACTGTTCAAACTTTGCTTCAAAGTGCATCCACAGTATCATCGTTCTTAAGACAATTGCAAATGCACGCTGTATGTAAAAACTGATATCTGCTGTAAAGAGTTAACAAATGATTATTAGGATCAACTTATATTTTTTATTGATACATAGTGCCATGTAATTCAAACTAAATCTGGTATTTGCCATGGAATTACTGGACATATAGGAAAGGGTATGCTGGATGATTTGAAAGATGCATTAAACACCCCGAGTGTAAGATACTCATATTAAAATAATATACAATATTAATCAGCTCCATACTTTTCAAGTATATATTATGAATAAATATTTCTACAGGACGTTCAACTTTCTTCAAACAGCAACTTAGATCTTATTAAGCTTACGTTAAAAAATGTTTCGATTGTGATTCGCAAAGACAGAAATTCTGCAAATCCTTGGGAAATAATTACATCATGCTTGCCTGAAATACCTGGAGTTGAACGTTTGGGGAAAAATATTTCCTCTTTGGTCGACATTAGAAACAAATTCCAATTACATGTTCAACTACTGGAAAACACGTGGAATACATTGCTTCTGATTGACAGGTAAATAATACAAATACAAGTATTAATGAACTTTGTCATATCTATAAACTATATTGTTTATTCGATTTTGCTAACAACAGATGAAGTGCCATTTTCCATATCTTAAGTATTTCATATATTTTAGAAATTGTTATGTGATTGATCCCTCCGAACCAAAACATCATCATCTCTATCGACGTATTTACTTATCTCAGATTTTATCTGCACTTGTAACAGTTGATCCACTTCATCCAACTGATCGACCAGATGTTAAGTTTATGGGTTGTAGTACTGAAATAGAAAAATATATAGGAATCGTATCAGAGAGTTTAGAGGTACGTATGAATTTATTATATAAGCTTTGTTATATCGTAAAATTATATTGCATACTACTCTTTCGATGAAATATATTGAACGCCTTCAGAACTGGGATCCAGAAAATGATATAATTCATAATCTTCTATCTTTGTTAAACTTGACCGAATTTCCACAACCACCAATAGATGATAATAAGGATAAAGGTGGCATAGTCGATGATGAAGAATGCTGTATCTGTTTCTCATATGAATTGGAGAATGAACAAGCTCCAGAGAGGATATGTAACAATCTTAAATGCAAAAAAAGATTTCATACTTTGTGCCTTCGAAAGGTAATTTTTCAAAATAAAATAAAGATCTTTTGAATAAATATATGGACGGTTTAGAGATTTATTGTTAACATAAATAAATTACAGTGGTTGCAAGGCGTTGCTGGAAATCAGATAGTATTCGATCATATCTATGGTACATGTCCAAATTGTGAAGAAAATATATCATGCCCTATCCCTCTTTACTAGATCTCCGCAGAATCAAATGTTTATTAATATCTTATTATTATGTTATGTTTCAAGAAATAAACAGAACCTTGTATTATAATTTACTATTATTTCAATTTAACTATATAAGATTTTGTTATTTAAATATATAATAATGTGAGAAGTGCGTTTTCTGTATTATTTTTTCTAAACCCTCATTAAATTCCGGCGTTCCACATATTAGTATTAACGTTGTTTGCCGCGAATGATATTTTAATAATTCGAGAACACTATCCTCCTTGAGACGACCATGCTCCATTTTCAAACCACTTAACGTGATATCACCATCTGAATCAAATAAAAATATCAATCGTTAAGAGAATGAACCAATCATCGACGCATTTATCAAGGATGTATTTGTGCTTTACCGTCTTGAGATATTTGTAGAGTGCATTTAAAATTCCAGTAATCTGCTAAGGCTTTTAGTTCTTTCTTAAGAGGCACGTGCGCTAATGATCTGAATCCTGCGATCAGATGTATTCTCGTTTCTTCTTCGTCATCATCAATAATTGATTTCGCTATAGGATAAAGACTTGCAATACCAGATCCAATACAAAACATAAAAATTTGTTCGTAACTAAAATAAATAACAATAATTAAAATAATCCTTTTCAGTGCGTGGAATTAGTGCATATAATAGAATTGACATACCTGTTGCTTTTATATACAAAGTCGCCATACGGTCCTCTAATATCAATTTGATCATCAATTTTTAATTGTTTAACATAAGTGATAAAACTACCTTTTGCATAAAGTTTAACTAAGAGCAATAAATTATCGCGTGTCCACAATATTGGTGTAAAAGGTCTGGATACGGTTGGCGTACGTAAGATGACGTGTTGACCCGGATTTAAAAACAATTGAGTATTCCACTCAACATTTCCTTTCATATAAAGGAAAAGAACCATTTAGAAAGATTACTTTGCAGCCATGAATCATTATTTCCGTAAATCATTTTACCTTTATATTTTAATCGTATGAAAATACTGTCCGCGGAAGCAGTTTCGATGCTAGTGACTACAAACTTTTTATATTCCATGAGACTCAATAAATTCCTTTTGTGTCTGCCGTGTACGTCAGCAAGCTTGTTCTTTTTCCATTGTTCTAGTAGTTTTTTATGTACATCGAGAATACAAGGATTACATCCATTACCGCAACAATCCGCTTCATTCGGGGTTGTTGGACGACCCATATTATTACTATTCTCTTCGGATGAGCTCATTGATTAAAAAGTGTGCTAAACTTAATCGAGTGAACATATAACACAGAAAACATGCACAACAGATAGTTCCATTAAGTGGGCATTATCAATTCAATTAAGTACATGCGCTAAAGATAAAATTATGCTATACATATACATGTTTGTAATAGAGGCTTTGACCAATAAGAAAAATCTTTTGAGCTTTAAACTTCTCAGATGGTCGCAATGAACGTTGGAACAGCTGATCTGCTGTCATCGGAATGCAATCAACAACTTGGCAATACTCAACGTTACTTTATATAACCATGACTCTTCACAATTTAACATGATATTTATTTGTGATGCAAAACTATTGAAATTTAGTGATAATACATATCTAACCAAATACAAATAACTTGCCGTGGCATTTACGGAGATGCATATAATTCTTTCACATGAATCGAATATAAACGTGGAAAACACAATTGTTTTTAATGATTATCACAGCAGCGTAATCATTTATAAAAGTTTGTAGATATAGCCACTGCATCACATGATCTGCATAAATTGGAATCTAGTACGTTATCAACTACACTTTACAGGCAACTTAACCACATACTGAATTGTCAATTCATTCTAAGTGAAAATTAATATTGAGTAATATTGTAACAATGGAGCCAGGAATTAGTGGATGGAGGCGATATATTATGGTGGAGCCTCCGATAATGATGCTGATTTTTGTGCAAACACTGACAGGTACGTCAAACACCATAAAATAATTAAATTTAAGCATATTTAAACGGAGCATTTGTTCTCTATTATTAGTTCGAAGAAGATACAAGTTTATTTGTTACATTAATTCCTCCATTTTATCATTGTAACTTTTATTATGCTATCATTTTACAATTGATAAGACATTTAACAAACTTTAATTCTACAGGTTCTGTTTTAACGGATCTCATAGTATATCAATCTTGCACAATATCATTAGAACTAAATGAAACATTGTGCCAGCTTCTGCATACAAATAGCAGTAGCAAAGAGGCTGCCGCTGTAGAAGCCAAAGTTCAGCCTTATGCTAGCATAGTTCTGATGACTGCATCTTTGATTCAAAGTGTGCTACCATGTTTTCTTTCCTTATTCCTAGGTCCATGGAGCGATAAATATGGTCGTAAACCACTATTAGTGTCAGGATATATGGGTAAATATATCTAAAGTGTACTTTTAATTTTATACCCTAATCTAATATTTCTTAACTTGATATTGCAGGATATACATTAATGTATCTGATACTATGTATTTTATGTCACTGGAATGTTAATCCTTGGTTCGTGCAGTTTGCATTTATTCCCACTGCTATTCTTGGTGGTTTTTGTAACTTGATTTTAGCTTCGATTTGTTATATTTTTGATATTGCGGATGAGAATAGCAGAGTAATGCAACTAGCATGGCTAGATGCATCAATGTCATTTGGTGTACTTATTGGTATATTTACGGGACCTTTCATATACAAGCAATATGGATGCAGTGCTGTTTTTGGAACTGCAACTTTTTGTTGTACTCTGATACTTCTATATGTATTATTCTACGTTCCTGAATCTATAAAAAATCGCCCCAAGGTGAGTACTAAATTAATTAGTGCAATTAAATTTGTAACACAAGAATAGCAGTTTTTACATGGTACCCCCAACTTATATCCACAATTTTTCATTTTGCAGAGCACACTGCATAATTTATTCGACTTCTCTTTAGTTAGAGGGCTCATTAATACCTGTGTTAAGAAACGTGACGGTTTCGACCGATATGTAACCTGGTGTTCCATGCTTTCACTGTTTCTGCTGATATTAGCATATGAAGGAGATGCAACTATAGGATTTTTGTTTGTAAGAGAACGTCTTGGTTGGGATATTTCGAACTATGCCAATTATACAGGCACTAACGTAATATTTGGCATTATTGGTACTTTATTTGGTGTTAAACTATTATCAAATGTTCTAGGTAGGTGAAACGTTAGCAAAAATGTTTTGTCCACTTCCTGTCGTTAGTCATTATTATTATATATTATAGGAATCTCAGATACAGCACTAGCAATGTTTGCTTACATATCTTTATTTGGTAGTACAATTATCAAGTCCTTCGCATGGCAACCTTGGCATATGTACCTTTCAATAGGTGTAGGAATGTTTGGAGGTGTTGCTGGACCTGTGCTCCGAGCAATATTATCAAATTCAGCACGGCCACAAGATGTTGGTATGCACATTCAAAATCTATATATTACACAAATAAGCCTTTAATACTCTTTTTACAAGCGATACTGATTTCTATTCTGATATCCTGTAATTGTTGCTTTATATTTGTGGTATTCTTTCGTGCAGGTAAGGTATTTTCTTTAACAACTTCATTGGAAACTTTAACTCCACTTGGAGCAGCTCCTTTATATACTTTGGTATATAGAAGTTATATGCCACCTGCGTATTATCCATGTCCAGTTTGGCTAGTCTCTGTTGCGGTCTACAGTATTGCTGTATTATTAGTGATATGTATAGCTAGACGTATTGCACGGTCAAATAATGCTCGTTATGTACCACTGATTTCGGAACACGAATAAGAAACTTGGGTATATATTTGAAAAGGATCATGAATTATAATATAAAAAAATAATATTGCATACCTGTAAGCATTATATAGTTATTATAAGATGCTTTTGCCGCGTAATAAAGTTTAATTGAGTAGGTTGCAATTGATCTAATATAGAATATACATGTGCTATATATTACCAAATATTTCATAGATCTAATATTTTACGTATTTTCCAGTTATACGTAATAATAAATGGAAACCAGACACGAACGTTATTTTCTATAATCTTTGAGAATTCACAACACTTAAAT
Organism: Hartigia nigra; assembly: GCA_031001745.1. Lineage (NCBI taxonomy): Eukaryota > Metazoa > Arthropoda > Insecta > Hymenoptera > Cephidae > Hartigia > Hartigia nigra. The sequence goes on from JARPRG010000306.1 coordinate 565,262, forward strand.
CATCTAATGTTTGTAAATGTTACTTGACGCAGTTCAAGATATGATTAATTAAATTACTTTTTTATATGTAAAATTTAAATACTATTACGAGTATAAATATACAGTCAAAAATTAAATAACGTTACTTTCAAAGAGCTGAAAGTAATCAACGCCTTGCATTTATATTTTAACGTTAAATAAAGTAAGATTGTCTGTATCAATCTGTGATAATGAAGAGCACCGATTATAGCTCTGTGATTGCTATATACTTTATTTTTTTTTTAATTTGCGAATTGCTTCATTTTTACATATATTTGATATCGAATTAATTCACTACTTATAGCAGTTCAATTTGTGTGCAGTTTGAAGCAATAATTGATATAAATTCGAGTCAAACGCAGTATTGTACTCCTAGGATTTGTATATTTAAAAATGTAATTAAACATTTATAGGATAGACTGGCGTTTTAATTAATGAATCATGTATATTGGAAATGAAATACAACTTGATACATTTGGAATGTATAGATTTTTTCAATATACAATTATATCCAAATACTTTACAATAAGAAATATGTATAATTTCCAACTATTTAGAAATAATGGAACACAAAAATCTTCTGATTTTGTTACATTAAGCATATTATCAATTAATTAAAAATATTGTCATGTACGATATATTATTACATTTAGAATATTTTCTTCATAACACATCCACTGTTTTTAATGCAGTATCGAATTTTTAGATGATGCACGTAACGTTAGCGTTTTACAATTCATCGAAATAATCAATATGGGCACCAGATTTATATTTTTTAGCTTTCAATACTTCGACCAAACGGTTTACTGTCTGTTCTGTTGATAGAACACCCTTCTTTTCTCTCATCTCATTGAAAGATGTTTTAATTTCAAGATCACCTGCCTCTTGACAAATGGTTCGCAGCATGTTGGTCTCCACTGGACCAGGCGAATAGTTTAATACATTAATTTGTGGATTTTCGGCAGCAAACACCTATGAAAATTGAAGATCAGTTTATTTAAATGTATTGCATATTACTTTAAATTAAGAGAATCATCATAGAAGTTATGATTGATTTCATTAAATTTATGATATTAAAAACAGTAGATAACATTTTTTAACGAATTAGAAGTAAAACTGTCAGTTTGCGTTAGAATGAAACAATAAAAGAAAAAGAAAAAATCTTGCGATTATTATTGTTATTATATAATACCTAGATTACCTTAAAAAACATTTCTCTGGCAGCCTTTCCCGAACAGTAGTAACCTAATGTTTTCATTTCTTGAATACCGCACAAAGATGTAATATTAATAACAAGTTTCTCAACATTTGTTTTCTCTTTAAATAATTCCATAAATACGCCATTGAGAATAGCAGGCGAAAAAACATTCAGATCGTAGTATTTTCGCCAATAATTAATATCTGTCATATGAATGGTTGACATCGAGACATCTCCAACAGAACCTGCATTATGAACTATTACTGCCAGCTGAAAATCAACTGGATCAATTTTTCCTAACGATGTTTTAATGATATCTGAAAGAAAAAATGGTATTTTGAAAATTGTCAGTGAATGATCTCTAAAAATCATTTGAACCAATTGCTCTTACTATTTAACTCTTGTGGTGTTGCAGAACTTAAATCAATGCTTGCATAATCAATTTTTATATCAGTGCGTAATTTATCAGCAGTTTCTTTTAGTCCTGTAGCATTTCTTGCTAACAAGAGAACGTGTGAACCATCGCCTAATAGCGCTGAAAATGTTTCTGCAATTTGTCTGCCAATGCCTTGACTAGCACCAGTTATCAACAGAAACACTTTGCCTGACAATTTCTCAATGAACATATTTGTATAGATAATTTTACTGTATCAAATATATTTTATGACTATTCTATTTTTTCCAGTTCCTCTAAATTTGATACTTGCACACAGTGATCGTTTTGTTCGTTAGTGACTGCTTGGAGTACATCGGCTTTCAAGAGCTGAATCAATTCACTAGCAGTTAATGCCTGTTAAATTATAATGACAATGTAAAATTGCAATAGGCATAATAGTAATATATGTGTCATCAGTTGGATTGATTGTATAGCTACCACTATTCATCTATTTACCTGCAAATGGGGAGCAATATGACGAATCAAAGGATTACTAACAAGTTCTGCTTCTTCTTCAGATTCAAATTTATGTCCAGCTGTTATAAAACGAGCAATAGACTCTTCTTTAACAACAGATAAAGAATTCACAAGATCTTTTTTGGTTGTTCCTCCTTGAACTACCTTTAATTTAGAATCTAACCACAAATAAATAACAATTTGTAAACTTATAAAGTATACTATAAAGTATGCAACTCCTAATATATGGGGCAATCTTTGCAAACGCTTCTAGTTGTATATGAAAAAAATATGCAACAGGTTGTTTAAAAACTGAAATCAATACATATACTGATACCTTAAGTACCATAGATTAAAATATCAAACTCACAAAGTCTTTCCAAATATTGCTCCGAATCCGGTAATTTCGATGGCTCCAAATATTCCTTAACGAAGCAATCTTCAAACCGATTGTTACATTCCAAAGTAACATTCACTTCTGCGCTGCTATTCCACGGATCACTTATAGAGGGCTTCATGTTTCGCTTGACCTCCTTCAACAGCCCTTTCCTCTCTAATTAAATTCCTTTTTCTTTTTAAATCATCTTAGATAACGTCCCGACCAGTACAACTTATATTTAAAAAAATGTTAATATATCGTTACGAGATAATTGCGAGCAACGGCGTTTACGTAGTCAGCAAGAGAAATCCTAACCTCTATATAAAAAAATTAATTTTAATGGGACTTTGATAGTTTTAACTTTACATTAATAATATGGTCTGATCTGATAGCGAAATATCTTCCTATTATTTTATTAATACTTCCAATTTTACCGTTACCTTGATTAAATAGCGGAATTAAAAGACGATAATGACGAGCTTGATGAAAATACTATTCGCAGTAGACAGATGGCGTCCAACCTATTGAACATGTGTTAAATGTATCTGTAAATATGTGATTGAGTTTACAAGATTTAAAAAGGGACACATGTCCATATAAAAAATACCATATACTTTATTATTGAGGCTAAGCGCATTAAACAATGTTATTAAATATTACAGTATTTCACTTGTGAGAGCTCCTCAGTCTGATTTTTTGCTTACCACTGTTTATTTACGTCCTTTTAACACGCAATCATTAGTGATTACCTTGTATTCTCTCGGTACCGAGAATAATTGGAATAAATGTTTTAAGGGGTCATATACCTTTCTCGATTTCAAAAAACCGATTTTTTTTTTCATATATTTTTAAAGGTATATGTCTTAGAAATATTTTAAATCCAAAATGAACTTAAAATTCGAATTATTCTAGAAATTAGAGCCTTTGGAGCGAAATGAAGCATGCCGCTCCGCAGATTAGATTTACAGCACCCTAACAGTATGGCGCACCGTCGGCTGAATAGAATTACGGAAAGGACATTGGGTAGTAAAAAGGTGGGAAAATTATTATAATATTTTTGCAAAGAGTCTATAGTATACTCGTACGGTTCATAGTCAGGTATAGGACTTGTATTTAGGTTTCTAAAAACCGGTTACATACTTTGTTGCGGAGCTCACTTGTGTGCATCGAGCATTTAGTCTGTTTTCGACCAGAGACTTGGGCACAACGATCAGAAAAATGTCAGGACGTGTATCTGTTGACCGAAAGGGGGGAAGATCTGATTCAAGACGGCCTTCGCGATCCATTAAAAAACGATCTCCAACGATAGAAGAAATAGAATCCGACGAAGCTATGACAAGTGCATCAGCGAAAAAATTGAAAGAGACGAAAGATTCTGAGGTGATCGTACAATCGACGTTCGGCTACCGAATTTTAGATTTTTGTGCAGTATTCACGGCTATTAGTTCGTTATGTGCAGTGTAAAATGTGTGGCGGTAACGTGAAATTTGCAGAAGCTGACATTCGAGGCCTTGGATTTAAAATTGTGGTACAGCGTGATGAATGTAACCATCTGCGTATCCCTTTGTATCCACAAATTGATAAGGCCTATGAAATAAATAGACGATTCGCGTTCGCGATGAGAGTGTTAGGACTGGGACACGCTGCTTTGCGCATATTTTGCGGACTTATGAATTTGCCAAAGCCGATAGCGCAAAAAACGTACGATTGTATAGTGCGAAATATTCACACAGCTGCAGAAGCTGTTTGTGATGTTTCAATGCACAATGCTGCAAAAGAGGAAAGAACAGCCACTCAAGAAGCAGGAATAACTGAAAATGAAAGAGGAATTGCAGTTTCCGGTGATGGGACTTGGAAAAAATGTGGCTTTTCTTCCCTTTTCGGCGTGATAACACTCATTGGAACTTTGACAGGGAAAGTTGTGGACATTATGATAAAATCACCTTACTGCAAGACTTGCGAATAATGGGAGAAGAGAAAAGACACTGCCGAATATGAGGATTGGATCGAGGAAGGACATGAGTGTTTAGCAAATCACGAAGGAAGTGCCGGAAAAATGGAAGTGGACGGAATGCAGGAAATGTTTCAGCGATCGCTTCAGTTGCACGGAGTGAAATATTTACAATACATCGGAGACAGTGATAATAAGACTTTTCTCGGTATATTGCAATCGGATCCTTATGATATTCCTGTCGTTAAAAAAGAATGCGTGGACCATGTACAGAAACGTATGGGAACGCGTCTTCGTGCACTGAAAAAAAAAACGAAAGGTCTCGAAAGAAAGGGCAAGCTCACAAGAAAATTAATCGATCAATTGCAAACTTATTATGGTTTAGCTATTAGGAGACACAGTAATTCCGTTGAAGAAATGAGAAAAGCTGTCTGGGCAACTTTCTTTCATAAAATTTCAACTGATGACAGTCTACAACATCATAACTGTCCAGCAGGAGAAGACTCGTGGTGCTCGTGGCAACGTGCGAATGCTACCAATAACTTGAAAGAATACAGGCATAAGCCTGCCCTTCCTAAAATTGTGCAAGATGCTATTCGTCCTGTGTACGAAGATTTAAGCAGAGACGATTTGCTTGAAAGGTGTGTGGGTGGTTTCACCCAAAACTCCAATGAAAGCCTGAACTCTCTCATTTGAAAGGTCGCTCCAGAGGAGACGTATAGCGGCTCAAAAATAATAAAAATCGCCGCATATATTGCTACAGTGATGTTTAATGATGGTCACATGTCTCTTATAAAAATTCTCCACACATTAAACGTCACCGTAGGCAATGGAGCATATTACATGTGCCAGGACGCCGACAAGCAGCGAATTTCGACGGGCGAACTCCGAACGCAAGAGGCGACATAAGAGGCTAGAACTCGCCGTAGACTTAGCCGACTACAATCAGAGGAAGACATTGCGAACGAAGGTCAACTTTATGGTGCAGGTATTGCCGATTAAGTGTAAGTTAAAAAATCTTCATTTTATCTAACTTTAAAACCTTTCCAGAATTTTAAACGCATTTTTCTCGAAACGGCATTTTTCAAGACGGTAGGCATAACTGCCTCACCGTTCATCCGATTAACTTCATATTTGGTATACATAATCCCAATTAGATTCGTTGTCGGCTCACGGGAGCTTTTTTGGACCAATTGTACCATTTTTTAATAACAATAAGAAATATACGATTTTTTGGGTAAAAATCACGACCCTTCTTTTTAAATTGTTACCATTGCCGCAATTTCTTTTTTTTCAAAATCCCTCCCGTGAGTTGAGAACTAGGATCCCAAAAAGTGTCTTAAAATAAAATATTTTTATTTCAGATAACTCGGAGGAGCTAAATCATGCCCACCGTTTGGATATTTTTATTTCCATGTTCCTTTTTTGATTGTCTAAACATGTACCTTTGAAATACAAAAAATATTTTACCAATCGGTCCAATATTTTTTCGTTAGTCACTCGACAAACATTGACCACTTTTTGGTGCCGAGAAAGGTATGTGACCCCTTAATATATATACAAATTCGAACGATAATATTAATAATACTAAGTGATGATATACAATATATTTATGAGTAATAATATTTATAGCGGTGTGTATATAGATTATAAATGAAGGATATATCCTAAGCTATATGTAAAACAAGAAATTCCTGCTCTTTTGTTTACACATATTACTAAATTAATGTTCTATCAATTGTAATTATTTCGGTATTAATTTTATGCTAATATAAATTTTCGAAACTGGCAAGATCAAGGGGCCATGTAATTCTGATGTACAAGCACTTTGTGAAACTTATGCATACTTCTTCCTATTAAAGTAGTTGTTAAATATAGAAATATTTATGCAAGAAACATCATATGAAAACCAAAGAAACATTTTGCATAAGAAAGGCGCTCAGTAATGATGTCACTGTAGTGAAATGTTCAATTTTACGGTCAATGTTTCAGAAAGAATTCATTATAAGTTGTAGAACACGTTTTCCGAAACACATGTCTTTTTCCAGTTTTCTTTCACAGTACTTCAAAAGTATTTTTATCCCCGGTATACTCGTGGTAACGCTCAGGAGGGTTAATGTAAACATTCAATAAACCGTGTACTTGCTAATTTGTAACTACATTTCTTTTCATTTGCTTTAAAACATCGGTTATAAAATATTTCTTTTTTTTTCAACTAACAAGCTGTACTTTGATTATTGTTAAATGCGGTATAAAACACTAGTATTATTTTTGAACGTCGTTACAAGCTCAAATCCCTTGTGTAGTAGCGATTCTAGGTCTTGATATAACTGACATTATTTCTATCATTATAAACGTTGCTCTTTTATTTCAAAAGCAGACAACGTTAATAACATACCGTTATTCCATCATTTACACAAAAATAGAACACATGTCCTCGCATGCTTTATATGAACTTAAACGGTTTATACTAAGTGAACAAATTTTTACATCTTATTTCAAACGTCGGGATTATCACTACTAGTTCTGTTAACACCGGCAACTAAACATTTACATATGTCAGCTCCAAATGGAACAGTAAACACTATTGATTCGGAGATTTGTTAAACCCGCTATATACTGCTATACGGAAAAGAATATGTGAAAAAAGATAAATGAAAATTCGTATCGTGCTATTCACTATTTCGTGGCATCAACATTTTTCGCAAACGAGGCCAGTTTTCCTTGCTCCCGATATTATTTTTCAATAATATATCTCGGTACGTCTTGTTGGTTTATAGATATTTAGTATTGATAAAACGGATTTCGAAACTAAGTATCACAAAGGTGAAGATTAAAAAATAGCTCTGAAAACCATAGACATAAAATCACAACCAGCGAGTTGCCAATAATCTAGTACTAATAAAAATACAACTAATATTAAAATAAATTACGCCAGTTTAGGCATCAGGAATATTAGCAGTGACTTAGGACCCGGCTATCAGAATCTCATATTATTTCCATTGTGCATAGTTATCACAACAAACAACAGTTTTATATGCAGATAAAAGTTGTCTACATCACAAGTTAAATACGAAAATTCAAAACCCTGTTCGCTTGCTTAAGTCTTAAGATTTGTTTAGTCATCTTCAGTTAATTAGTAAGGCATAAACGCAAAATAAATTAGTTGTTTTTATACTGTTTACCTAACAGCATTTCAGTCAAGCAAAGAATAAAATACTTGATAATGCTGTAAAATAATAGCAGTTCGGAAAATTCTACTATAAAAATCAAATTAAATCGTATCTCCATATTATGCATTGAATATGTCATGACAAGTATCTATTCCAAAACATTTACGTTAATCCTCCAATATAACGTTCCTCCATTAAAATGATATGAAATTCTAAAAATTGCTTGAACAAGAATCGTGCGAATGATATAACAATTACTTAAAAAAACAGCCCTATTGACGCTTGAAAAATATAACCAAGAACAGCAAATAACTCTCAATCATTTTTGTACTCTCAACATTCTTCAGAGGGTTGATTGAGGTGTAAATATATTTAAGACCACTAAAATACTAACAAAAATTACAATGATAAATGAATATACATATGCTCTCTTATGTACTATCTACTGTATGTCAAACAGCAAATTAGAGTATCTGCGTTCGACAGCATGTGCGAAAATGCACGTCGACCAATATAATTGTCGTTAATTTATCAATAATTTAATAAGATTCTGATAGCAAGGCAGCCACGAGTAATCACAGCGGAAATCTAGAGAGCCTACATAAAAATTCCTACGAGCCCGTCGAAGGCGGCCTCTCCCAGCAGCACAGCCACCTGCGCCATAACGATGGTGGTTTTCTTCGGCGATATAATAAATTGGCACCACCGCGTCTCGTGCTCAGTGCACTAACTATGGCCTGATCGAAAGCTTCTTTTAAATCATGCTGGGTTAATGCTGATGTCTCGACGTAATTCACAGCGCCGAGTCTCTGCGCTAATTGGTGTCCTTGAGTCGTTGTGATTGGAGCTTGACCATACCTTGCCAATTGTAATGTCAATCGTACATCCGATCTTAGATCGCTCTTTGTCCCCACCTGAAATTCAAGTTAAACTATGTCTATCTAAACTTTACGTACATCTGGAATGGATTAAGGCTCGAGGTTACCGATGTCTCGACATGGAGCAGGTACGAGTTTCTTTTTTTTCTTTTCACGGCAAGTAAAATGTAATTAGCGAGAAACGAGTAGACCAACTGGAGAGAAATAGGCTACGACGTGTGTAGAATATACGTGTATGATCGAGGTAACATTTTAATGATTGCCGTAACGTCGCCTTTTAGCATTTTATTTATATACTTTAAGTAATTCCCATAAAACTGCGGTGCGTTATGACACTGACTTACTTTCGCCATGGGAATCTTAATTATAAAATAGGATAAAATATATCCTTATAACTACAGATAGTGGATTGTCTTGTATGGAATTACTATACTCGGTAACTACTATTTCTATTGACAGATTTTAAGGTATATAGATACACGATCCATGAGATATTATCTGATAGGTTTTAGTATATTTATTTTACTTTCATAAAATCGGTACTATTAGTAAGATCAATGAATCTATATTGTCATCCGTTTAGTTAAATGATAATGCGTCAACTGCGCACACACTGTACTGTATGAATCAACTGATGTTCCCGGAGTAATACGAGTAAAGGTCGAAGTAATACTTACCAAAATAATTGGAGCATTAGGACAATACTTTTGTACTTCGTTGACCCATCTAGACGCCACACTGTGGTAAGAAGACGGGCATACAACACTGAAGCAAACTAGGAACACGTCCGTTTCCGGATAGCATAATGATCTCAGTGGATCAAAATCATCTTGCCCTGCAGTGTCGCACAGTTGGACGTTGACGGGTTGTCCATCGACATTTACAACAACTGTAAATTGAAAAATATATATTTAATGCCTGGTTGTCACCTACCATTTTCTTAATGTAATGAACTTATTCGAGATATTTGACAAATTCTTACTATTGATCAATTCAACTTTACGTGGAACGAAACGTGAGACAATACTTGTCTGTCTAGCAATGATATGAGAATCATGAATAATATAGCGAATTAGTATCAATAATATTTTAATGAGTTGATAATATGTTACGTAATACATATTACATGTGATATCAGAGTCAGTTGCAAATTAATGAAAATCTTATGTACTTTCACAAACCATTTTGTTGATTCAACTATTGATTTATCATGAAGATTGTACTTATCTGTCACGTGATAAGAACAGCCTTTAGATATATTAAACGTCGTTCTAAGTTGGGAGTAATTCAAAATATCACATTCTAGTTTATTGTTACTTTTATAATGAGGTACGATGAATGAATGTACATACTCTTTGCAGTGATAAGCATTTCATGCATTTAAAATTAGGGCATGTATATACTGCAACTGTATATCCTTGCTGCCATAGTTTTCAGTATTCAGTAGATTTTACATCTGAACAAATTATATTTAGACAACTCGTGAACACATGTGTTACTAGAGCAACACCCTAACTAAAATAAATTTTGATGCGATGACACTAATGTAGGATATTTATGGATTTTGGATATGCTACTATAACAATATTTTATAACACATGTACTAATATTATTACAGCTGTCCATTAATTCTATTGTTATTCAATCTTTCCCATGAATAAAAAATGAACTACATGGTTCATTTTATTTAATGACAATGATCTAGTTCTTTATCAATATTTGAGAAATTGTTAAACATACGATATATATTAAAATTATCTTTAATGGTCTTCTAAGTTGACTAAACTACACTAATAACAAAGACTCTAAAATGGGACTAAATTAACAGTTATGGATGTAATGTAAAATATCATTGTTGAAAAATGACTGATGCACAGTGTAAAATCATTAAAGGAGAAGAAAAAAGATGCATAATTGATATCATACAAATATTTCCAAATAATTCAGTCTCAGGCAATAATCACATTCAAGTAGAGTCCTATTACTACTTGGTGTCTAATTAGAATGTTTTATTTTAGTTTAATGTTTTATTTACTGACATTGGTCTACTCTAATTCTTGAAGATTGAAAAAAAATACTTTTTCTTGAAAAATTCTTACTACACAAGAACTTGGAAACTAGTAACATCAGGTGGTTTCATGCCACATGATTGGCTGTCTGGTATTTCTGTTGCTATACACAGAAAAAGATCCCTGGCTTGTATAAGTTAGTATAAGTATCAGAGGTATCCTTTTGTGCAGCCCATACATTCAAGAGTGCCAGCATACTCTCACCTGTTGCCCTGTCTGTATGCTCCTCTGTATTAGTCATGGTCAAGAGTCACAGTCCTTATTAGTCATAAACTGCTAACTACATGTAAATATTATGGATATGATACAAACAATTATAATACTATGTCCTATTATTAAAATTGTACAATGTTTATTTTTAAATAAGTAATGATAACTCTTATGTTTTGTAGTAATTGCACTTCAGTTATGGTTTATATTCATATCATATATCTGTGAGTCATACGCACTATTCAACTAGATTGACTATATATACATTTCTGAGTATTTTAGCTATTTTTATAAATGTACTAAATTCGAAATTTTTTCTCTCATACTGCATATAAATAGACTATATTGTGCATGCCAAATTATAATTATTACAGCAAAGGATTATATTTGAGCAAAGGGTGTTTGAAATTCTAATTTTTTAAATTAACGTTATATTAAATAATGATAATAAAACAGGCAACATCATACGGCTTAATTCCAGCATTCAGAAAAACAATGAATAATGAGAAGTGGAATATCAATTTCACATAAGTATACAGAACAAAATATAAATTCATAAAATTTTCAAGTTTCACTAACCATTATAATTATCGAAGGCCGTAGGAACATACTCTCCAGGAAAACCATTCGTAGAGTAAGATACAACCAGACTCGTTTTTCCAACGGCACCGTCGCCGACTAGCACTACTTTAATTCTCTTGTCTGAAGGGGTAGAGTGATCACCATTGCTATTATGATTTTGATTTGAAATAGAGTTGGCTCTTTTGACTTGCATCTGCATCATCTGGCCGCTCTTCAGCAGCGGTTTCGTCCAGGTCGAATGCGAGGACGGCGGCATCGTTTCACTCTTTACCTTTCCGGAGCCACGGCCTTTCATACGGAATACGATACACAGTCTTGTCTAACCTCACAGAAAACAGGACAAGGCATCGAGCATCAATTACTCTGCTTCGTCACAGCTGTTTCTCATACGTACACAACATGTTTATGGTGTTCTGGCGAGTTTTGACACTTGTAGATCGAAAGAACCCGGTGCACTACTAATAGCACAACAAAGCACTCACCATCGCGACCCCGTACAAAACAGTACTCCGCATTGCTCCGCACTCTGTTCCTGATGAATACGAAAGGAGTACACTGATTCACCTGCCACCACGCGGAGCCACCTGCTGTCGTCACGCTACCTCACCACGAGTTCCGATACTCCGTCTGGCCTCTGTTGCCCTTCTGTGAGTTTAACGGCGCAGGGTAGGAGTGGATGGAAATTGATGAGAACCTGTACCACCTGCCTCTGTAGAAAAGCAATGTCTGAGGGAAATTTTGGCAACGTCATTATTATAATAAATTTTGACGTTTTTCCTATGAAATATATGTCCCACTTATTATGTCTTTCTTTGATAAGGGTTAGCCGCTATTTTTACTGGGCAATAATTAAAACGTAGAAAAATAGAAAATTTTACATTGGATTTATGATAAATGTAGTATAGACCCATCAGGAGTCTCCGTAACGGTTCAATTTTGATGGGATGCTTTGAGAGATTAGTGTCTAATGTGAGACCATGTGAGATCTAAGTATATGAGCATTTTTCAGGAGATGGAAATATATGTTTTCAGAGGATGCTTTTGTCGTTACAAGATTTAGGTTTAATTTATATTTTGTAATAAGAAGAAAATTTATATTGAAAATGTGGCTTATTGGAACCACTCGAAATTTACTTTGTACACTACTGACTAATGCTTGATAGGGCTTCTGCCTGGCTGAGTTGAGACAAAATATAACCTCCGTTTGTATACCGTGCTTAAATGTACCTTGGACCTCATTATACGGATCAATTTATCCATGTAAACTATGTTTACTTACAGAATTTTGCGACTATCTTATCGTGTCAGGTTCGTCGAACTGTTAATAGATAAAAGTTTTATAAATAATATTTCTATCCTCATATTACTTTGCAATAGGTGCCGGCATGGTTCTACAACCTTTGTGACAACAGCAACACCGCTATCGACTACACCACGGTCAATATATTCAAGATATTATGCATCAAACTCCAATCCTAGCAACAAGACAAATAGCTTATGGCAATCATTAGTACGCCGATGGGAATGGAGTGTTCCTGTTGGAGTTGGTGTTTCGTTACTTGCTATTTTACAGTGGAGGCATCTTAGAAGGCATCCATATCCTACAGATGCTGCACAACTCAAAGGACCGGTTCATGATATTATGGTATAGACTTACCATTAGCTTATTGTAGAATATAGAAATGTTCCTCATTTACATTTTTCTTATGTTATTAGGTTAAGTGTTACTGTGCTTTACCACTGAGAATAATAAGTCGAGTTTGGGGCTGGATAGCTGGTATCCCATTACCAGTGGGATTAAGGCCCAGTGTATATGGAATTTATGCAAAAGCTTTTCATGCGGATTTACAAGAAATCGATCTGGATCTTACTTCATTTCCCACTTTAGTGGATTTCTTTGTAAGGCCTTTAAAGCAAGGCGCAAGGCCAATTGCTCAAGATACTAATATTGTGAGTGTTACTTTTGAGTATTAAACAAGTAACATTCTTCTATAATTTTTATTTTGTTTTTATCTAAAATCTGAATTGTAAATAAAATATAGGTTTCCCCTTCAGACGGAAAAGTATTGCATTTTGGTACTGTAAATTCATGTCGTGTAGAACAAGTCAAGGGAATGACTTATAATCTGCAGCATTTTCTGGGTGATGTAAACGGCCTTCAAGTCGATAAATCTATACCAATCAAACAGTCTGACTGTGATGAATATGTTAGATCACTATTAAAAAATCCAGCAAATCAGCTTTATCAATTAATTGTTTACTTAGCTCCTGGTGACTACCACCGTTTTCATAGTCCAACTGATTGGCGGATATATTTCCGTCGACATTTTCAAGGTGAGTTATTTCAAAAGTTGTGTGTCCTCACATAATGCTCGTAGCGCTTTAAAATATTATCATGGCGAAATAACATTGGGACTTCAAAGCGTGCATTGACTGAAATGAAACATAAGAAATCGATATAAAGTGTCAACACATATTTATTGCTTTTCAGGAAAACTATTAAGTGTAAATCCTAGAATAGCAAGTTGGTTACCAGATTTATTTTCGCTAAATGAGAGGGTTGTTTATGTTGGCGAATGGTCAGGTGGATTTATGGCATATACTGCTGTAGGTGCTACTAACGTAGGTTCTATAAAGGTATATTGTGATCGAGACCTTATGACTAATACAAAAAAGTGGCCAAAGTACAAGCACTTTGAAGATGCGAACTTGGGCTGTGCAACAGTATCCAAAGGTGAATTATTTGGAGAGTTCAGAATGGGATCTACTATCGTCCTGTTATTCGAAGCACCAAAAGATTTTCGTTTTTGCTTAAAATCCGGCCAATCAATCAAAGTCGGTCAACCAGTAGCTGAAAGTTGCATTAAACCGAGAGAAAGGATGCAAGGTCAAATGAGTTGAGTACAAGGACAATATCCTCGATAATTACAACAAACGATAAAGACTAAACTGTATATTGCTAAATAATCTTTGTAAGAGATCATTAATATTACGATTTTGCTGTATGTACAATACCATCCTGCATCTATATGTACATAGTAAACTGTACACTCCGTGCAATTGTTCCTGTAATAAATATATACATTTTGTTAAATTTTCTTTTACTACCATTCTTATTCCTCATCCGTCGATAACAGCGTACTCGTCCATAATGAAAAAAGACACCCGATGCGCCAGATGGCAGGGTGTAACAAGTTTTATATAAAATGAAGAGCATCCCTTACTGAGGATGGAAGAAGGGATGAATCTCTCGGGAGGCTGAGGCAAGAACAGTTGCCTGACATCCCCCGGGAAATTTCACTTTCTACTAACAAACGTATTTGCTTTGTGAATAATAGCAATCTGTTGTGTGGTCAGATTATTATTTTGTCCTGACATATACGGAGTTCATCATAACGCTGAAATACATTAGCAGACATTTCTACAAATGCGGAGCACAGTATGTATAATTAAATGCATGGAAAACGTGAAAGTAGTACCATTAGTAATAGAATCAGTATCTATTTAATATATATCCTCCTAGTAACATCCTGTATTTGCATAGATAACGCATTAAATCTACATATTTCTATTGATGTTCTGTCCCATTACTCTGCATTGATTTTTCTTTAGCTTTTAATCAGATCAGTGAGTTTTACTACCTTTTTCACATCGTCCATACTGTCTATCATAAAACTCATACTATTCCCTTGAAATATTTGAAAGCAAGACGTGATGAAGTCTACAAAAAAGCTCTCTCAAGGATGACACGTATAATAGAAAAAAGAAGGTGAATGATGATCTCAGAGGATTGGAAAAGACTTAACATTTGTGTTTATGTTATACTGACATTAAATATCAAATACGGATTTTCTGAGGGAACTGAATCGCCGGTTTTAACGTCTGTAGCTTCTACAGCGCGTGCATCTTCCGCTGCCTATATTACAGGTAACGAGTGAATTGTTTATCAGCAAACTTATGTATTCGTTAAAAAATGTAGACGAGAAAGACCATACTAGCGATTTTGATAGGTTATTATTACCATAATATTTTGATAAAATTTTTCTCCGTTAGCTACAACGAATAACGCTTTTTTTTTCTTTACCCTTTTAGTCAATAAATTATATAACTAGATCTTATTCATTTAGTTGCGATCCGTTGAATCCGTTAAAGCAATTTGCCACGTGGAAACATTCACTTCGGTAGTTATAACATATATTGCAAATAAGATAATAATGGCAAATTTTCTTTGCAATTTTACTTTATTGTTCCATTCGCATTGATCAATCTCTTTTTCGTACATACGACTTATTTAGCGAACAAGAGTGTGCTATATTAAACAGTAATTTTATATACTTTATATATACATATAATATACGAACACTGCAAAACGTAAACTTCGTCCTCTCCTAAATCGTGCCTTGATGTATTATGCCTATTTAAATCGTCAAAATATTCGTGGCAAGTAACAAATAATGAATTGATTAAAATAATTGTATTACCGTTTGATTCAGAATTACGCACCTGTTGAATGTTCTGATAAAATGATTTACCGTTCCTAAATTGGACGTTATCGAAACAATTGACGCCGATACAAAAATAATAATTTTCTTATATAAATTACACGGGTATAATAATATATTTTTTAAGACATTAAATTCTACAGTTTGTTATTCTATATAATAAGTCATTTGCGGCTTTCACTAATTTTTTAAAAACATAACAGAATGGCGATGGATTGCCGAAGAACGAAATACTGTTTGGGATTCCTGGGGACCAACCCCACGACTGGACCATAGTTTTTTCTCTCGCAAGGGCGAACAATGGATTTATGGCGGACATATCAATGGGAAAAATTATACTGATCTTTGGCTTTCGAATAATGACCATCCTTGGAATTGGATAACACTTCCCACAGGATTGACCCAAGCAGGTCCACCAAGGAAGGCTGGACTATGCTCGTCGAAGGGTGTTCTCGCCTTATACCCATTAAAAGGCGATACAGTATGGCTTTTGGACATTAATGACAGCGCATGGACAGCCTTTGTATGTTTCGGTAGTTCAACAATCAACGGCACAGTCACTACCAAAAATGATTGCCCTGGTAATATCTATTGTTCGTTCAAACTATTAATATATAGGATAAAGATATTATGAAGTACTAGTTTGACAAGTGATTTGATGGATGGACTAAAAGTGGTACTTCTTATCATTGTCCGAAAATCGATAAGAACCAATTGATCAATGTCGAGTATAACAGTGATTCAATATAGTCATTTTGAGATCATGCCCTTAAAGTTTTTTGAAATTGGAAAATGTTTGGGACATTGATATAAAATTTAATAACGGTCAGGACTCTGGGGTTATTTTCAAATATTGATTTTCTATAAGATAGAACATGTCTTTATTAATTCAAACGAATGAAACCTTTGTTTCACGGTTCACGTGACACCTAATCGCATAACGTTTGATCCTTATCGGTATCCCTTGTCTTTAGGAGACTTGAGTGACAATGCAACATCCTGGTGCGATGCAGAGAGAGGTCGTATGTTTGTATTCTCAACAAATATCATCTGGTCCTTGAGTCTATTCTCGCCACATTGGCTCAGCTATAGTATTCCAGAGAGCGCCCTGGAGGAACTATCTCAGTGCGAATCGATAATACACGCGGATTTAACAGAAGGGGAGAAGTCTGGCCTATATCTGCTTTGTAGTAAAGCTGATGGCACATGGACCGTTTTTAGACTAAGAGTATTGAATAAGGGACTGAAATTTGATAATTTGGGAAGCGTGTCTCTTCTACCTGTAAACGTGACGTCCTTAGCTTTAACTGTGGTCTATTGCGATGAGACTCCTGCTTTTATCATCGCCCAGGATGGCAATATTTCAGTATGGGTGATCGAAGATAACGGTCATTTGATAAAAACTGAAAATTCATGGGTCGGAAATACCTTGAAGTGGTGAGTCAATATTTTTCGACTATTTTTCTCTATTTTTCTCTTAATTATAATTTACGCTTTTCACGGAGTTAGAACGATGTTGTAATTTTTAGGTTACAGATTTACGCAGCAATAGACTACTCAATTACGTGTACGGGCAGTTCCTATAGATTAAGGAACCCTCGCGTGCAACTGGACGAAAAGACTTCTGGAAAAGTTAAGGCATATTGGCCCATAAGGCGAGGAAACTTTCGTATAACCTTGATCGAGCTAGGAGAATTGACTAAGGTTGATCAGGATGGTTTACATCTTTATCATCACAGAAGAGTCACAGAGGCCTTGATCTTCTTTGCACTCTGTCTGCTGATGTTCCTAACATTCGGAATAGCATGGTTCTTCAAAAGGTTAGTCAATATTAGTCACAATAAAAATAAAAAAATTCTTCGATTATACTATTGTATAAGGATGGAACGTATTTTCAAGTAAAGCATAATATTACAAATCGATTTTTTATGTGTAGATGCGTGACCATTCCCACGGTACCCAGGGGATGGCCTGGAAGTTGGGGTAGGTCAACGAGCACTGCAGGCTTAGACGATTGCACCCCAACTGCGCGTTACACCCCTATACCACGAGGAGAAGTCGGTTTAATTACTTGATCTCACGAAGGGAATTAAATCCGGAGATATAGTAGATTTGAAATCACAAGGAAGACAAATTTCTAACGATCATCTCGCAAGTGATATCGCTATTACGATATATCTTAAACTTTTAAAACTTTCGTAGATAAAACGTGGTGTAAATACAGAAGCGTCGAACTTATTAACTCTTACTCAGTATGGTTTTTAACGGAACAACATGTATACCTTCCACATCCTTATGAATTATTATAGTAACACAGATACTTGTATAGCTACACGAATAATCAATCTGTGGAACTGATTATTCTAAAGATAAGGAAAACAAGAAGAAAAAAATTGAAAATAAAAGCAACTGTACACACATATCGGATAAAAAGGATTTACGTTTAGTTGCATGAAACCGTAAAACAGTATCGCTTTATGCTCCTATTTCTTTCAGATGGTAAAGCATCAAAGCTTTCATTTGTGACGTTACATGGAACACGTTTCGAAATCATTTTCTAAAAAATTTCGGATAACAGATATATAATGACGCATTCCCAATAAAAGAAATCGATAGCAGATATCTACTCTGTAATATCCGTTAATGCGTCTACATTATTCATAATTCATCCGTCCAAGTCGCAGAATAAAAATTCGTAATAGACAGAGTGTAAAATCCATTGATATTTGTATCTTATCCAATAATCAAATAAATAAATGTTTTATTGAATTCTCTATTTTGCTTTTTTTTTCTTTCTCACGGGAAATTAAAAATGGAAGTGGAACAATAGCAACGAATGAATGCTTACGAGCTTCGTGAATTTCACGTTAACGTTGCGTGTCTGTTATATACGTATATAGAATATCCATATACGTTATCTATATACAAGTATATGGTCGTGCGCCGATATACAGACTTGTATATAAACGCACACAAGACACATTTAATGGGTGCTCCAGTTTTTTAAGATTAACCTTGATGATTTAGAAATCTAAGAAAATACCTAGCTGCCACGTGCTTTGCGCGTCAATAATAATTCTGGATGAATATGATAATGTTCTTATAAATCAAAATGACAAATAATGAATAACTTTAAAAACGTACACCCTGCATGTAATACAATACCATTACTCAACCTTAACTTTCCTAACGATTATCAAAATGCAAGAGGAAAATAATTTATGAATGAATGTTGTTTGTAAAAAGAGTGAAATAGCAATCATGACAATTATGTCTATCCGTGATGTTCTAACATATACATAAAAATTATGTAATATGTAATATGTAATATGTAATTATGTAATATATATATATATATATACAGGCACATTTGTTGTGTATACATTGAAAAGGCTTCGCGGTCAAACTGGGACAGTCGTCGATTCTGTGAAATAGAATTCATAAAATATAAATCGGCATACCTAGATATCATATAATACATATGAAGTTAGACTATACATAAGTTTATTTTCACACGCGTATAAAACATTCATTTAATCGGAAATCGATATAGCGTATATGGAACAAAGTGCTCGGAAGATGAACAAATGGAACATAAGAAATATAGATCAAAAAGAAGCATACAAAGTACTGTTTGGTTCAATTTCATTAAACAGAATCAACATACGTGTTGGAACTACATAGTGGTATACAAGTAAGCCTCACGTCAAATTAAGAAAACATGACGTTTCGTGTGTCTCCTGCAAATATATAAAATCGATTTTCTCTTCCACAGCAAGAAGTTTCTGTAATCTTGCCGAAAAAAGAAAGTCATTTTTCATACATAAATCCCTAATATTTGTACCTACGTGCTCCTGATACGTTATTTTCACATATATTATATATATAAATGTTGTTGTAGTTGTATAAATAATGCTGATAGATTTACATTTTTTTGTCTTATTGTGTATATAATTCCGAAGATATTTTGGAATTGTATGTAAACTGGCAAACAAATGTCAGTAATTGTCATATTATGTATCCTGTGAAATCTAACCTAACCTAACAGGACCTAACAGGACAATTATTTCAATGTAGGAAAAAAAGAAAAACGTCAGAGCTACATGCTAATATAAGGTCTGTTCGCTTTGGCTGCACTCTTTACACTTTTAAAAAAGTGCAAGCTCTCATTGGTTACCGTAAAATATCATCCAATAAGAACTCGCACTCTTTGAAAAGTGCAGAAAGTACAGCCAACGCGAACATACCTATGGACGATCGAGACATACAACGTCTTTCCGACATACTTTCAGAATGTCAGAAACCAGTTGAAGACGTCCAAATGTCGTCTTTAAGACGTCTTCGTTCTAACAGGGTAGCGATATTATGCCGTGACGGTATATTCTTACGGTATTGATCTAGTACTGCCTAGAGCTTGACAGGTAACTTGTTGCTGCGTGTCGTTTAGACGTAAAACTTTGCCTAACGGTGTTGTAAGGTCAGAGTGTTTTGTTGATGAACAATTACAATCGTCTGATTACGTTTAATAACATTCATTTGATTTACCAAATGAAAGCAGCTTAATCCTTCGTTGAGTCTTGTTATGATTGTCTGTTTGCCAAAGGTAGGGAAATTCTGTCATGAGACAAGTAAATTATTATAATTTTATTCAATGAGCTTTTGCAGTTACGCTTTGTTATTGTTGTTTTAGAATTTATAAAAAGTTGATATTTAAATGATATATTAATACTCTGTAGTCGACGTATACAAAATTCAGAGGACTAGGGAAAATATAAGAATAAATTTGCAGCTGTTGTTATGTGCGCACTTTTTTTTAACTGCGGAAAGACGGTTATAAGGGGTGAAATCAACCCCTAAAGTCGCAGTTGCGATATTAAAATGAAACCAATTGGAGGTTAATACTTATGGCGAATAATGAAAAATGCATTTTGTTCGATTCTGATGGAGTAAATTCATAAAAATGTATAGGGGTTGAAAGTTGCAAAATTTTTATAACAAAAAAATTGTCGATTAGATATCAATGAAACGAATTGCATTTGAAAGAGTTAAAAAAGTAGGAGATACATGTCTTTGTGTTTTCTCGAAAATACCTCGTTTAAAGGGTAATATCCCCTATGCAGGTGCAACCAAATTCTCATAAAAACGGCATTATCTTGCTTGAATTTGTCTTTCCAATTATTACAAAGCTCTTTTTATGTGTCAATTAAGAAGCTTCATCGTTTCACTAGCTTTTGGTTGCATGTCTTACAAAAATCACCCCTTCGTTTCCCGACCCCTCTGGCGGGATTCCTCGTACGTTCGCAAAATCTTGCGAACACCTGTATTCCAAGAGTTTTGGAGGTCGCTGAAACTGATTGTGAACTTCAAATTTGGAAATTCACAATGCCAGATACTGTAAAAATGCAATTTTTTAATTTTTACTTCTGGGGTTAAAAATACGTGTCGCTTAGTTTTTCATGCTCTTCAACATATTTCAATTTCATCAAAATCGAAGGGGGACACCTGGGATACCTTCCTTGTGAGAAGTACTGACTTTGCATTATTTATACAGAGCAAGAAGTACATGAATTTTGAATTTTATTTGCCAATGTGCATTGTATTAATTATAATAATTATTAACCATAATTATATGTTTCAGTTGACTGAAAGTGTCAAAGAAACAACAAAGCTGTTTAATCCTTTAACATTAGACAAGACAATTGTCAGTTTAATGAAAATCATTTCACGTGCTAATATACTCGTAGATATACAATCGTGAAAGTTGATCGATAGATTGCTTTCAAGCGTACAGTTACCAAAGTTTAATTGGCACCAGTTATTGTCCAGATAGTTTCCGCCTAGGTTGGGTAATATAGACTTCTGTTCGATTGACGAATGGCAGTAATGCAAGTATTAATAAAAATTCAATAAATGGGATTCAAATGAATAATTATACAAACGTGACTTTACTATAGAGATGTAGGGTAATTTCATACCATCGTAAAATCTCGCTACCACCAACGTAGAATGGGCAAATATGCGCGGGCCGACGTCTCGAGTACCGACGTCGTGGTCAGTAAGCGTCGTGACGTTTGCGGTGCCAGGTGTACAAAAATTCTGTCGACGGATTTTTTACTGGCATGGGGCTCAATGGGGGCTGATGGACATTTTCGGGTGACCCTGTCAATAAGAAGAGAGCCCGCGGCTGGTCCTGTCTATTGCAAGATGGAAACTTCCGCAAGATTTCGTCAATTAAAAACCGTCAAATTAAGCTGCGAAGCAACTTATAGATTGGACATCAGCTTCAAGCCGCCACAACTTTTGCAGTGGGTAGTGTCTGTTTTAAAAACGTGCGAATTCAGTGATATCGATAATAAACAGTCAGATCAAAATAAATGACAAACGGGACACTTCTTTGAGTCTAGTCGCAAAATTCGCACTGCTTTTTAGAACTTTATACTATTTCTTTTATTAATTTAAACATAAAGTACCGTGAGTACCGTAAAGTTATCATTATGCATTTTGTTTAATTGGTCAAAAAAGATATTTCTTTTAACTTTCATGGATATCTATACCGTGGAATGGTATAATTGACGTAGTTCGTGTATCTGCGAAAATTATGGGGCTGTATTATATGTACCCTGTGGTTCGTGATATAGATGTTCCACATGAAATCCACTATTGGATCCTATGATTTATTATCGAATCATTGATCGAGGTGTGCTGAACAGTTTAGATAGTGCGATACTGTAAAATATGACTGGTCAAAGTCGGCGTATAGCTATCCAAAAAGTGCTTGAAAATAAAAGCTCTTTCTTCGACAGTATAAAACTATCTACGCGCTAAGAATAATAGTACAGTATGCGAAGAACTGCTGGGTATTGAATGTTTTATTAGCGTGTCATTGATCGAGGAACAGTCCCTGAAATAAAATACGTAAAATTCTAAGAAACAAATTGCACATATTTTTTCTACTTTAAAAAATTCATAGAATACTCTACCGATTCTGTTAGCTAATTTATTCGTATCTAAAAAAAAACTACACAACATTTAGACATTGCACGAACCAATTTTTTGTGCTTCTGCATGCTGCAACTTTTATATCAAAAAATTCCCGCACCAATATACGCGAATCAAGGCAGATATGCACCTCACGCATATAAGTCCTGTTACAAAGTACAGGAGAGTCATGTTTCATATTCCGTATAAACATCTGTGAATTTTAAATTTACAAGAAAGCGATGCAAAACATTCTTTGTGTGTCATGGTAAATAAGGAACAATACCTTATACATTACAGTCTGGAATTTGTATAAAATACTGATGCATAGTCGAGCAACGGCATCTTGTGTCAGATTCAAGGGACTCCTTCACATTCTATTTCGTAAGAGGGTGACCCCCCAAAAAGACACTGTTCTCATGACCCTGTTATTTAAAATGTCATACTATAGTTTCGCGATGCAATGTGATCTCCATTGAAAAAGGAGGAGTAGTCAGGAAGAAAAGAATAAAAGAAAAAAATATACCGTTACAAAGGATGTTATCATTTTGTACAAATTGTATCTTCATCCTTTCTGCTTTGTATTAAAATGTCAGAAGTTAAGATACTTTGCATTTTTGGATTTCAAACAACAAAGGCTGTTTTCTTCCTCTTGTGGTAACTCTCGTATAATTGAAGTGCGACTAGACCACTTGTACTACACAGAGGGACAAAAAAATATTATGCTGACACGCCGAGAGCTCAGGTCGTCGTCACTCCTCGATGTATCGGGCTCTGCTGCATTTTCTACAAACTACGATATCGATTCTCCGTTCAACGTGGTAGACGTCATTTCCAGGCTAATTTCTTTCTAGTTTGGCCTACTCACGTTGAATTACATGGTACTGTTCTATTATTAAAGTGTGCTGCAATAGATAGAAAATTAAAAATAACTTTATACTGTATAGGCATACCTTGGAAAGAATAAGTCATGACCTTTGGGAAATCTTGTATCAATCGTGGTTATTTTTCTCTATTTTGATCGATGCTCAATTAAATAAGACAATATATCTATTTTTTATTGTATACAATAGGTTTTAAACTAATACGAATAATACGAACTGAAATGAAAAAATAGTTGAAAAAGAACATTATATGAATTTTAATACAAAAGATTTTCCGCGACATTACAGCACTGTGTTGTTGACTCTTGACTTCTATTTCTGACTTGGCAAGATTTGTGCCAAAACAATAATCTGGCATTCAACACCTACCGAAAGAAATATTTCTTTGTATTTATCGGATCTTCAAACGCGAGCGTGTATAACAGACTAAACAAGAATATTTTATATGAAATTTTATTGCAGCTTTGAACGTATATTTATATGCTGAATAGCGTATTTTAAATTTCATGAGGACTTAACAAACGGTTTAAAACAGAATTTATATATATGAGTGTTTGATATTTAAATATTTCTTACATTACCTGTAATGAAAAAAAAATGATACGAAGCAAGTGACATCTAAGTTAACATTTTTTTACAGCGGAGAAGCGAATTAAACATTTTCATATCAAAATTTTTCTTTAAACGCAGAATAATTAGACTTCATGAAATATTTGTGATTCCCATACGACCGACGACATATCAATAAAGCGTTAAGATAATACATGACGTATTATGTCTGTGTTTTTATCCATATTATAATCGATTATTCATCATATTAGAAAAGTGACTAAAAAAGCTATCTCACATTTGATGAAATTGATAACGTCAGACCGATATGAATGAAATACACGACTATGACAATAGAATTTACTATTTGCATTTCTTAGCGAAAAAAAAACCGATATTTTATTTTACAATATTTCAGATCACTGACTATAGGAGGGAAACAAGTAGAAGCCATTGAACGTGCCAGGGACGGTACAGCTTGTGCATACAGTGCTTATCACAGCACAAAAGGTATTCCAGCCAGTGCACGCGGACATCGAGAAGAGTTGCAGATTGCAATGCGTGTACTGGGATCCGGTTACCTGGCCACTTGTCTTCAGATCAAATACTACCGTGCAAATGATCAGAGCCACTGCGAATGGGGATCGCAATTACACTGCATAGAACTGGATTGTTCCAGTGTAGAAGGAAGATTGGTAACGGTAGATCGTGAAATTTATAGAAAATTAGGCATAGAATCTTAGTTATGATGGTAAATTTCTTAAGGTAGAACCTCGCTACGCGATTGCTCACACTTAACGGCTGTATTTGAAGCTGGTACAGGAGTATTTTGTGGACGTGCTGGAGATAATCAAAGGGTCTTTCCTGCGTAACGATGCTGCTTGTCGAACAATTTAATTTCTTATTGGGATGCTCTTTTACAGTATACTTAATAGGATTTTCTTGAAGTATGACATATACACGTAAGCATTGCTTTTTAAATACGAAATCATATACAACGAAGAGAATTCATTAATGTTATCCGTAGAAATTGTTTTTATTAAAGCATACTTTGTGATTTTAATGTTAATTTCCTTTGATAAACAGTATGTATTGGTTTTTGAAGATTTTTCCATTATTCTAATAATTACTAATATTTAGATTTTAATGGTGTGTTTATATACATTTTGTACAATTTTGGTGGTACTTTATTTATTTGTAGTACTTTCGAATTAATTTGAATAGTCCTCTGGCAGGATGTAAATTGGCACTAAAAATTCCTGGACCATCTATGTGACTAATCAGTATCCATTAATTATTGGATCAATTATCACAATAGTCTTGACATATGAAAGGTAACGTAAAGGACAGATTTAAAAAATAGCGCTTGTTCAATTAACTTTTATGCATTTTTTTTATTTTCACTTCATGGAAATTGTTATTTCAAGGATTATGATAGTATACATTGGTTTTGCCATATCAACATAAAAATAAGTTTTATTAAGATTGAAACAAGGAATTGTTTGAGTTAATGTACAAAAACCAATGCATCGAATCTGTAAAAATATACTGTTGTATATTATTATACTATTTCCAGCTATTGAAAAAAAGATTCTATACACATCATACTGTTCAGTCAAAACCGGTACAAAATATATTTCCATAGAATCTTTGGCACATTGATAACATATAACCGTCAATAATGTAACGTATATGAATGTAGATTTTAAGATTTTACACTAAACCATATCACTGATTCTTTGTAAAATTTAAGCACTGCAGCTTGTAGGATCAACCGAATACTAGTACTTACGTACATTGTAGAATACCAAAGAAAATCGACCAAATAGTATCTCTACGCTTAATAATTGAGTATTTACATCGTTCCTATTGTCTATTTTATTTGAAAATTTTCAAATTTACACTCTTATATACGACAATGGCTAACAAAATCCGTATATTATAAATGAACAGAGAATAAAATCGATATCCTACAAGAATTTTTGCAATTTCCTCTACACCGTACAAACATTTGTTTCATATAATTATAGCGTGGTATTTAAAATAGTACATGGTACCAAATACGATTTCAATTATAATATTCACATTTCTGGCGGAACGTAATTTAACAAATTATTCTTCAAGGTTACATTGCCTATCTTTTCTACCTTCTCTCTCATTCTGATAGCCAATTTACTAGTACCTTTTAAATACATAGCAGCATGGTGCATTGCAATGACGTATGCGATTGGACTCCATTCTTTTTTAATTGTTCCTCTAACAAGAGAAGTAATGTACGTTTCGATCATCGATACATCTGATTCTATCGGATATAAATATTCCTTCAGAGGAATAACAAGTTTCTCTACAGGTATTCTAAGAGATCGTAGAGCTCCTGCGTGTTCAGACCACAATAATTTTCTATAATGGACATCATGTCGCTGCGCAATCGGTACTAGCAACACTATGGCGAATCCATAATCACCGTAAGAAGCTGCACAAAAATGTTCACAAACGGCAGTAAACAAATCGGTGAAAGAACTGAGACCCGGCACTTCCAGAGTAAAATCTAAATTACGATAGTTGCATTTTAAGAATTTTGTCAATACATTGATTAATAAAACGGATACGTTTTTGTTGAGGAATAATGTATCACACAAATATACAAGTACCAATCTGCTGAATCTCAAATTCGGTGACAGTTTCTGTACTAATTCTGGTAAAGCCAATTCCAAGCTTAATATTATAGCAGCTACCCTTCCATCCTCATCACTTGCTTCGTAACCATTTTTGCATTTTGTGTATAAGTCAACTAGTGGTAAATATAACCAGTCCCTAGGCATAGCTGCTTGATTCCAATTACCATTACCGGTGTTGTACGCTTCGTAGAGTACAGCCAAATTATTAGGTAACTCCAATTCTACGTGTCTGCCATCGCTTTCTAAATGAAGATTATTTAAATCATTTAATAAAACTTCAATCTTGAGTTTTTCACTTGATAAAGCTGTAGTAAGCATTTCTCGAATATCAAGATAAGCATCGCCTGGTAATGCTGATATGAGTTTCACAGATATCTTCCAAAGGGTCTGTCGTGTTTCAGTATTCAAATCTTCGCCTAATAAATTTCCACATCGTACTATCGCTGATACCAGTAAAAATTCTACACGAGTGTACCAAAATCTCTCTAGACACCATTCTGTTTCTTCGAGCTTACGGATATACCTATTGAACTGAATCTGCTTGAAAATCTCTAGAATATCACTTTTACATAAGGATTTATGAAAAGCATTTAGCATTGTTGCTAAAAATGGTATACAACAATGTTGTGATACGACAGGTTGTAGTTGTCCATTTTGTGTCAATACACAAAGATTTGGAAGCGAAGGTGGATCTCTTTCGACATTATTGACACAATCACTCAGTAAATTCGACGATGAACTGAATAGACAAAATAGAGAAATAGAAAATAGAAACTGTATGCGTCTCGTTAATATTATGTGAACCTGGATAATAACTTACCATATGTTGGAATATATTTTAATATTAGAGATCCATGATGTATTCATTGCAGATGTCTCGCCAACAGCCATTAAAGTTTGTGATACTAACTTCGTCATAGTCCACTGTAAAATAAAAACTTTGATTATACTGAAGGTCACAAAAAATTCTGTTTTCTTTGCTACTAGACTCACTGTAGGCGAAGAAATCGATGCTAATTGCGTACTCCATTTTGATAACAATATAACGATATTTGATCTTAGAGATGATTCACAGCCAGCAACAGCTACAAGTGCTGCTGCATGTTCACACGCTAATTCTGATGATTGACCAAGATCGTGATTACTTAGTAATAAGCGCAATTGAGATACTAATATTAATTGGGCTCCAACGATACTTTCAGAAGCAACACCGTAGATCAATAAAAACTTCCAAAGTCGCAAGCTTTCAATGCACAAATGAATTCCATATTTCCTGAAAAAGAAATTGTGATTTCAATAGTACAACATCTTTTAAAAGACTTTTGTTTTGTAATAATATGCAAAAAAACGTACCTAGAATCATTACTTATATAAGAGAGGATAGAATGAACGATCTTCAAATTTTTCAGTTTTTCGGCTACTGGTGTTCCACCGTAACAGATCAAAATACGACATAATCTTATTGCTGCAACCACTGGAGCTCCGTATGCATTGGTCATCACATTTTCGATTGCTTTAGTTATATGTAAATGAACGAGAAATGTATTGTAAGTCGTTATAATGGAAAGATACAAGTATTTGATACTCTGTGATGCTTACCCAGTTTATCGGTAGTCAACGGGATAAAATGTTTAGTGATAATATCTAACAAGTACGGAGTGGTCGCAATATCAAGTGCACTTTTTCGTGAATGTCTGGCAAGTCGAATTAATATTTCTAACGCAGAGGTTACGCCAACTGGCGGTGGTTGCATTTCATTTAAAATATACCTAAAAACATAAATATGGATAAAATTTGTATTGAGGTAGGACGTTTTTTAAATTGATTCTAGTTTACTATATGTAACTAAAATTATTATGAAAATATTGAAATGTACCGAATTCGCAAAACTATGTCGGATCTTAAAGCTGCAGCAACTGTGTCTAGTTGTGCCAATTCATGATCCTTCAAATTACTCGTGTCATTTACATCTCCTGAGGAAGGCGCAAGTGTGGGCTCTGAGTAAATTCCCCATCCTAGAAGTCTATCCAAACATACTTCATCTGCCTCACTAAATAAGAATGCTCTAAGTGCCTGTAATGTTGCTGTAACTACAGCAACTGATGTATCGTCGAGTGAGAATCTTAATAGAAGCAGAATATTCTTCTGGCTTAAAGCGCTTAAGGGCGCTGGATGCAAGACCTTGTCGTACCAGCCTCGTCGACTTTTTTCCATAATGTTTGCTAATGTATTTAATGCAGTACAACGTTGCTGTTGTGTAGCAGACCGGCTGAGCTGCAATAACTCTTGAAGAGAATAGCCAGGGCGGTCAGGTTCTTCGCCGTGATGATAAAGTCCTTTGTCTACTGTTAAGCTTTCATCTTTGTATGGAAGTAAAACACCTGAAATATAAAAGAATCGTGAAGATTGTCACGTATTACTGGTTAAATATTGTTTATTTTATAATTGTCTTCTCTATTTACCATTAAAATCAAATCGTGCGTTATAATGTTCCTCTGGTGGTGAACTGTCATTTTCTCCTATGGGTATTTCTTCCATCCACTTCAATTTTTCTGTTTCTAAAGAATCCATATGTACCCAACCCTTTTCTTTAGCCTGCTCAATTATTTCCAGTAATGGCTTGCCTAGTTTAATAGACTCAGTTTCAGACTCCATTAATACATTAGTATTAGAAGTATCGAGGTTTGTTGTACAAGGCTGTTTAGTACTGTTTGGAACATTAATGTCCTTTTCATCGGTTTGAGTAGAGGTAAGAATATCTAATTCCATTGCGACTTCAGTTGTTGAGAAATTATTTGTAGATTCTATTGACTGCTCCTTTGTCTTTTTTCTGGTTTTAAGAAATTTAATTATGTCAGGATTCAAAGTAGCCTCTAATCTCTGCTTTTCTTTTAAAATTTCCTCTTTGCTCATTTCACGTAACTTCTCAAGATTGGCTTTGTGAATTTCAGATGCCCAAGGACCATCAATCAAAACACTGCCATTCTCATTGGAGGAACAATTACTATTAGATTCAATTGTTTTATTTAACGCTGAATTCTTTTGTATGATTTTTTGTAAGAACAAACTTTTTAATCCATCGGTTGTCTAAGAAAATAATAAGATATAATTATTTTCATATACTAATACAATACAAATGTTATTTAAGTCAGCAGTAATAAACTATGTTCTATGTACCTTACGGTCTGATATAAAGGTTTCTGGAAAACCCATCTGCATAGTATCCGAAGGCAATCCACTTACAGGATTAAACTTATATTTTTCTCCTTCATACTTTCGTTCTATAATATTTCCAAGTAATATGCCAGACGTTACTGCAGGAATATTTTGAACAGGATCGAAAGATCTTTGTACCACATCTCCATGTGTAACTATTTTTGAAACGGTAGGATGCAATATATCTCCACCAACTTGAGACGTTGACAATCCATTGTCTTGAACCCTGCATTTCCTACGTTCAGAAAACTTTGACCGTAACTTTTGGCTAGATTTATTCCCTTGCAGCTGTGAAGGAACGGCAATATTTCTTTCATTCGTATTCTCAGTATGTAGTTTAATAACTTTTGCCGATGGTTGTTGCTTCGACTTTAGAAATTCTTCTTGCATACGAAATAATTCTTCTTCACCATCCCCAGGTTTAGGACGTTTTATACTTGTCTCATTCATTTTTATTATTTATAGAAAAATATGTAGAATTTACTGTAGGTTATTTGATATAAAATAGTTTCAGATCCTCCAAATAACGTTTCTAGTTAATACCTGTAACAAATATGAATATAAACATAAAAATGATAAATTCTGTACACTTCTATACTTTTTGCTCTTAATACAAACTTCTCGCAATAGAAAACAATTGTTCACATCACATGCGTTAACCAAATGTCAAATGCGCGCTTGCGCTGTTATAAACCGAGAAGTATATTTTTCTGGCATTTTTTATTATCCATCGTTTGCTGGTGCATTCTGCCTGCTTACTGGAAGAATTGCGCTTGCGCTAACATAGGCAACTTTCATATTGTTTTTGCTTTGACATTTTCCTGATCACTGTTATAATATGACAGCCTCCAGTGTTCCTAAGGATGTTGGCTCATATTTGAGCGAAAAGCAAAATGTGGCTGACGCCGAACTGGCTGCGGATTGGGTACAATTGGAAGAACTGTATAACAAAAAGTAAGATAAAATTTCTTACTTTTATACTACTATCAAATGTGTAATGAATAAGAGTCCACGTTTCTCTAATCCTCGGTGACTTGCAGGCTTTGGCATCAGCTGACACTTAAATTGGAAACTTTTGTGAAGCATCCTACTTTACAAAAGGGAGATAATCTCGTTCGACTATATAACAATTTTTTGTCGACTTTCGAAAATAAGTGAGTATAAAATTCTTGTTTTATTTAACAATGAAGTATATGAGCATTTTTTTCGTACTTCGGAGCATCTGTCATTCTTCGCGCCATTTTTAGTGTTCGATATCGGAGAAAGAAAACCGAACATTTACTTATGTTATGCTTTGTCATTCTCTTCTAATATACAGGATAAACCCATTGTCGTTAGTCGAAATATTGGCACACGTTATACAACAATTTGAAGATAATGAAGAAGCAGTCAAATTTCTTGAAAAAACTGAAGCTAAGGTGAAGAACAATAATGAAGCAGTGGCTCTATGCAAAGTTTTAGCAGGACAAATTCTGCTTGATAAACTTAATGATCAAGACAGAGCAAAGAAGATCATTGAGGATGTTGAGGTGATGCTTGATAATGCGGATGGCATCACCACAGTACATGGTAGATTTTATCTTCTAGCCAGTCGTCTTTATAGACTACAAGGAAAACATGCTGAATATTACCGCACTGCTCTAAGGTTCATAGTATTTACTGTAACTTTCATCATTAATACCTTTCGGTATATTATATAAATATTCAAATTCCTGATAAACTGTTGTTTTGTGTGGTAGGTATCTCGGATGTATTCAATTGAATACCTTAAGTAGGCTGGAACAAGAACAGCATGCATTTTTCCTAGGACTAGCAGCTCTTCTTGGTGAAGGTATCTACAATCTCGGAGAGCTTTTAGCTCATCCAGTGCTAGATTCATTGAAGGGCACCACTAATGGCTGGTTGGTGGATCTGCTTCAGGCATTTAATTCTGGTAATATAGCAGCATTTGAAAAATTAAAACCTCAATGGAGCAAGGTTGCTGACTTGGTTGCTCAGGAATTAAAGTTAAGGCAAAAGATATCTCTACTATGCCTCATGGAAATGGCTTTCAAGCGGCAAGCCAACCATCGGTACTTAATTTCTAAATCTTCAGTTAATTTGACATGTATTCATGATGTCCTTTATGTTTACTTTTAAACGTTATTAATAGAATTCTTATTTCTATATAGCCAATTGACCTTTGCGGAAATTTCACAAGAAACACGTTTAGCAATTGCTGAAGTTGAACTGCTTGTGATGAAAGCATTGGCACAAGGACTTGTCCGTGGAGCAATTGATCAAGTTGCTGGTACGGTTAACATCATCTGGGTTCAACCACGAGTACTGGACCGCAGTCAAATAGCCCGAATGGTACAAAGATTAGATCACTGGTGCAAGGATGTAAATACAATGGAACATCTTCTTGAATCGAGAGCTTCCGAAATTCTGACACTTTAATATAGTTTCTTATGATATACAGTCGGACCACGACACCGAATCCATAATTTCGAGAAATTTCGACACTATTAATTACGAAAGCCTTTAAAAGTGAACTGATCTCGTCAATAATAATAATAAATAAATGGTGATAATCGAAAAATAATGATTTAATAAAATTGTGGCGCTGACTGTTTTTATTTAATTAATTTCTGTATAACCAAGGATTTATAGTCGTTTTTGCACTGATGCCTCTATTTAAGGTAATCAATATGTTAAATTTGATAGTACCTAATTGAACAATAAATGAGTTTTCTTAACATCAGTAACATAAACTTTTATTCAAAAATAGCAAAGAATTTAATTTGCCCGGAAATAACTTTACGAGTATCAAAAATATATGGAGCAAGTTTACAAAAAAATTTATCGAATTTCATTTCCTTACCTTGATCTTAACGATAGACATACAAATTTATTCATCAACATGGGAATCCAAATTATCAGAGCTGGCCAGGATATTACTATAAATTTTATGTACAACTAATTTTGTATTTTATACAATTTTATTTATTACTGTAAATACATTCTCAATATTTGCAGTAAACGTTTAATTTACATACTTTACACGTTTACATGTCACACATACAACATTCGCACTCTATTCAACACAAATTTTTGTTTATACGTATATAATCAATAGTTTATACGTATATAGTTCGTACGTAGCCGCAAGTAACGTCAAGTCAGGCTGACCGCTGTTGCTATTTTCAGATTACCCGGTGTATATTATTATTATATTGTAGTATTATATTAAATGTTGAGACATATTTTTCTCGGATTTTACATCAACGTGATATCGTGTCTTGGATCGGCCTCTTATTGAATGACTTTTTCGTGATCCTTGATTCCTGAATTCAGGATGCTGATGCTTAATGTGTCGGTCCATATTATTTTTAAGAGTAAATCTTACTGAACAATATTCACACTCAAACGGTCTCTCGGTTCGATATCTCGTTTGTTTTTGTTTCTGTGTCAGAGTTCGATTTTTGGCAGGCATTTTTAATGCTTTCGAAGTAATTGAGTTCTCTCGATCTTCTTCCGATAGCGCGACGTTATTACACAATTGGGAGAAGATCGGATTGGAATCATTATTTCGAACAGCGGTTGGCTCTGCTAATAAATCTTGAACTTCAAATACGTTTGATTTAATTTTAGATGATTCGCCATGCCTATTATCATTGGTTACTTTCAAATTTGGTAGAAATTTTGTCTGAACTCTATTCCTTGCAGCGGAAATTACACGCATTAAATATGGATTCTGGTGATTAGGTAAAATCCGATCATATTTTAATGAGATGGCACCAAAACCGCTCTGCATTAAATAAGGACTCGTGTGAAAGCTTCCTAAGAAATTTTGTGGAAATTTTTCATGGGTAGTGTTGACAAGATTTCCGTTTAATGAAAGACTGGCATGGTTAATGTCCACAGGATTGCTGACGGAGAGCCCAGATAGGCCAGGTTGCTTGATGTCGTTGCTCATGGATTTTTTAGTGAGATCAAGAGGAACATCTTCGATTTCCGAATCGTCAACATTTACGGGATGTCCAGGAGTAATCTTCAAGTTAATGGGGCCATCCTTAATCTTTTCTTCATGTTGTTCAAATTTGATTTCATTGACTAGGGATACGTTTGAACACGCTGAACTGGAGTTTTGATTATTTTTATAGTAAATGGACTCTCTTGCTATTTCCCGAGACTTCTCGGGCTCTTCAAA
Source organism: Hartigia nigra (assembly GCA_031001745.1). NCBI lineage: Eukaryota > Metazoa > Arthropoda > Insecta > Hymenoptera > Cephidae > Hartigia > Hartigia nigra. The sequence continues at coordinate 599,611 of JARPRG010000306.1, forward strand.
CCATTTTCTTCCATGTTCCATGAATTTCATGTTCGTTGGCCTTGAAAATAATTCTGGTTTTTCACAATTATTTACGGTAATCGATGAAAGTATTTCTGGTTGCGCAATCTTTGGCTTCTTGTTGACTTGAATTTTATAATCTGACTCAGTGGACACAGGTAACGTTGAATGATGATAATGCTGACGTAGGGGTTCATCGTATATGTTGGGATATACTAAAGTTTTTCGAGCATCTGTCTTCATAAATGGTACAGGAGATTCACACTCACCGGCGTCGATCGTGATGTCTTCATTGGGATGATAAATCAGAATGCTCTTAATTTCCTCCCGAGTGTGTTTCCCATGGATGCTGCGTATGTGTCGTTCGCAATTTGCCTTAGTAGTAAAAGCGTAATTGCATAGAGAACATTCAAATGGCCTGGCTCCCTTATGAGACTTTAAGTGTTTGATGAGACCCATTTTTTCGTTATTTGTGTACGGGCATATATTGCAAAAATAGGGAGCGCCTAAATCGACGTTCATGTGCACGCGGTTGTGGGACTTGAGAGCTCGAAGGTTTGAAAATGTTTCAGTACACAATCTACATGGGAATTCTCCTTTGAACTTCATAATTTTGAAATCAGCTGCAAAGACGTCTTGAATTTCTTCTTGATACTCTGAAGAGGATGAACTGGATGCGCCAGATGAATGAGAGGTTCCAACGTTTGAATTGATCTTCATAACGTTATCTGGAGTTTTAGTAACCGACCTCAGGATGTCTTGCGGAATTAGTCCAGACATTACTGTGCTAGTGTTCTGTACGTCATCCGGATCCTTAGTTGTTTTGTCACTGGTGTGAGCAGCCATCTTTTTGAGTTTTAGATTATCAAGAAAATCTTCTTTCTGAAATTGATTTTCACCTTGGCTTCTATTTTCAGTATTTGATATTTCACAGTTAGGCTCGTGTGCTTCTTGAGCAGCTTGTAGTGTAGTTACACAAGGAAACTTACCTAAACACATGGGACATTGGAACACAGGATTTGTTTCAGAAGATGGTCTGGGAACAGAGTCTTCAATAAATAAGTCGGTATGGCTTGAGAAATCAATTATCGAAGAGATGAAAAACGACAGATCGTTTGGCGGCGACAAAGAATTTCGAAAATTTCTAACGATACTGCTAACTGTTTTCTTAAGAAAATGTCTTAAGAACCAATGATGATTGGACACGCGATGATCCTTGAACACGATGTTACAGATTTCGCACTTGGGTTGCACTTCAGGATGACTGTGTTGAAGATGAGCTTCGAGAAGTGCCATGTTGGCAAAATCTTGTCTGTGACAAACCTGACACTTACGAATAGTTATATTCTCGTTATTATTAGTTTCAATTTCAGAACTATTCCGGCGCGCCCCAAGCTCATCCGTAGAGTCTAATGAATTCCGCATGATTACCGTTGAGCTAGGGCATTCGTATTCCTCAACTGGATCCGGAGAATTCCTTGTGACAATGTCATTATTATTGTTCTGTTCGACACGACGTCTTTTCGTAGACTTTTCTGAAATATTGCTTGTCTCCGAATCTATAGAACTACGCAATGATTGTACACCATGTGCAGTCCTGAGATGTCTATTCATATTTCCATTGGTGGTAAAGGCCATCTCACAGTGTTTACACTTGAAAGGTCTTTCACCCGAATGAACAAGTAAATGACGATCTAAGGAACTTGCAGAACTGAGTACTTTGTGACAGACGCGACAAGTATAATCTTCTTCGCCGCCGGAATTCGTAGCACGCGGAGAATGATGACTACGAAGATGATGCGTCAGCAGCTTCAAGCTCGAGAGCGCGACAGGACACGAAGGGCAGCGATGACTTTCTTCAAGATGATCGATCTTAAAAGCCATAAAAAGAATAATATTAATAACAAGTACAATTGAAGATTAGAGTTTCAACAATTATATTTATGACTAAATAATTGATAAGTCGTAATACATCTGTTGCTATAATAAATGTATACTCACTAATGATGATGCGAAATAAGTTTCCATGTTCTGCTGCTGATTCAGTTCATCCTCGGTGATCACTGCAATCATAAAATAACATATCTTAGTATCTAACCAACAAAAACTGTGACTAACGTTTTCTAATCTGTTTATTCAGTATAATGATCCTAAAATATGAAAATACGTTGGATGATTTGACAGTATTTTTAACAGACGTTGCTGGGCGACGTAAAGTTTAAATTGCAAAAGAGTTCAATGATCGTTCCATATAATAACGAATTCGTGTTTCGCACGTCAGAATGAGTTTGCCAATCAAGTATAGTTTCTGTGAAGGAATGCTTCATAAAATTTCAAAATTTTATTCTCAAATAAACAATTTTTTTAACCGTTCCTCGTACATAGACAAAAATTAAACAATTGATTTCCTAATACTATTAAATAATCTCCCTATCTTCCCCCTGACAAAATCTTTCATTAAGACATTTATCATATTCATTACAAGAAACTCTGAGAGACATTCTTCTGATTGGCGGGAATAACTCCAAGGCGGTACCGAACGAATGGATTGGCGGGACCTCATCTCAGAGCTTTTATCTCGTTTTCTGCCCTGCATGCATCCCCACCATCCACGCTGACATGACCCCATCATCAATCGCGCTCGCGCCTTCTCTCATGGTTTCTCTTCAGTTCGTTCCCTCTCGTGGCTTCTTTTGTGTTCTTTCTGGCTTTCCTACGAGTGGTACTCCCACGCGCCGTAGGAGAGAAGCAAAGATGGCGGTTGGTTAGCGTGTTTTGAGAGCTGTTGCCTTGGCAACCCTAGCCTTACCCAGCCGTAACCCCTAACTACCCTTGAGCCTAATAACTGTGTACGCCTACTGTCCTGCTTCTATCTATAAAGGCATATGGAAGCGCGTGAATGTGCCCGAGTCGTATAGCATTAACAGACTAAAGGTATAGCTATGCTAATAAGGAGTTAGATTTTTTCTAATTATGTCGATTATTGAAATTATATGATGCAAGTCTCGCCAAGTCCAGATATAATTGGTTTAATAAGCCTTTTAAGGAGTAGCATAGAGAGGAAAGCAGAAAGATCGACATTTGCCGGGATTTACTTAAATAAATGAAAAGTTGATCGTACCTTTTGAAGAATAATCCATGTCTTAGTATTCCTTAAATCATGAAAGCAGCTTATCGACATTCGACTTAAAATCCAAAACAAATGACGTAACACTACAATAGTCACGAGAGTTCACTCTTTGACAGGGTAAACCGTCCACGGCAGAGTCAAAGCACGCGCTGTATTAGCAACCAGGTGTTCACGTAGCTATAGCAACAGGTAGGCGATTCCACTGTGTAGACACGAACCTTTTTCGGCTTTTTGATTTATCAACGATGATTTAGCGATTCGCAATTAATGCGAACCGTGTATCGTGATACGACTCTACGTCCATAAATATACTCAGCAAATTCAAAGGCGACTAACTTCCACTGGATCCAGTCTTGAGATATAATAATCATGATAATCTTCTCTCTTGCAATCACAAGCGGCACCTTACACAGTATACACACGACGCACCGATCGTGTCAACAATCGATTGAATATTAAAAAGACAATATATAACCGAAAACATGTCTCGAGTCAATGACTCACTGCCGAGAACTGAGTCTCTGCTGGTTCTAACAAGTTTTCTTAACCTGTCCAGTGGTCTGCTAAATTTTCCGCCTATTCGTTTGTTACCACGGGAATTCCCAGTCTTTGAACCAATTGGCTGACAGCTATGCTATTTTTGAAAGTAACAACCCTCCTACTATATTAAACCGTCCCCTAAAATCAGAGGGCAAAACTCACCGCCTACGTGTAAGTATGCCAGATCTCCTACCAGCGGAGTATTTATGTTTTCATGCATTGTGTTATTATCTTCTCTCTATTTATGCCTTATTTACGTACGTTTGTATTGCGTTACTTGTTATTTACTTCAGCATCGTCATTATTTTCTTTTTGCATTTCATTTGACAGTTACAGGTCATCATTTCTGTGCCAATATAAACCCTTGTTTCACGTAGAACGTTTTTTTAGTCTTTTAAGTCCTTGTTTATGTTGCCTCCAAACATACTGAAATTCTGTGAAAACATGCACCTTTATCTAAAATCGCAATAAAATTATCAATTGTACAATAAGAGATCCGATGAATGAGTTTAAACGGCTTTCTAGACTTGTTTTAACTTGTAAATGTGCACTTGTATCCATCAATACTTCATGTGGTTAAGCTTACGTCACAAGGGCGACAACTCAAGAGTAAAAAAAGATGAAATGTAACTTCCCAATGAGCTCGAATACATCTGATGGCGGATCGAGAAATTTCGTTACCAAGTGTTTCCCTGAACTTTTATAATTGCTATAACGGTACAAGCTATCTCTCAGGGTTTACAAGTATTCAATATTTCTTACCTTTGGGTGGAGCTGTAACGCAAATAGTAGCGGTACTAAAATACTCAAAGTGACCTTCAGGTAATCTTTCTTTTCTTACTCGGAGAAATTTGATACTGCTACCTTCGTGCACAGACCAACCCTTCTTACTACAATGTTACTGTCAGATTCCACATCATATTCAACTACCTAGCTCAAATCGTAGTCATTGTCTTTCAGTACTGTTGACAAAATTCAAAAGTCATCCAGAGGCATTTGCCAGGAGGAGAGAAATCCCGGTAAAAGGGCATCAACGATTCAACGAAAGGATTTACGGATGCTAGTGCCTCAACTGTAGAAAATATCAAGGAGATATACAACCTTTATGTTAATTCTATATACCTAAATCATCTGCATTAATTAGAAATGACTTGGCCATTTGGGAATCCAACAAATGGATCATCAGGACATGGGCTGCTGGATACCGAATCAATATTTGAGGGTACGTAATGGCACCTATGTTTTTCCCTTTGTAGGCCCACGGTCAAGCATCCTGACCATTGTTAAGAGAGTTGTAAAAAAAAGAGGCAACATTCATGGGGATAGTTAACGTTTAAAGGTATTGTGAATTATATTATTTGTTTTGTACAGCGCTCGTAGCTCCTGTGTATAATTTGTAAGACCGGAATTTTTGCACGGCCGATATTCACAATTTAGAATATTATTATTTGTCAGTTGCCACGTAAGTTCCATACTAAATCCAAATCCTGGAAAATACGTGGTACAGAGTGATTATATTAGAAGAATGGTCAAGTCTATTAAACACCCTTTCTCTGCATCTATTCACTGCTTGTTGTTTGGATGTAGTACTGGCACACAAACCTCCGTGAAATTTTCATTTACGACATTCTCTAACAATGCGCCGAATTGAGGATTAAAAAGCTTTTGTCGTGACTTACTCACTTAAGTCTGCTGACGTCAGAAACTTTTCTAATGTCTTTTATTACGGGAATACAACTACGAGGAACTTCAAGATGGTTTGTAAAGAAGTACCGATGGAAGATGTGGTTGTTTATTTACCCAGAAAAAGTAAAGGAAAGGTAGCAGTGAGTTTGTTAGTATTTTGGTGTTTAGTGTTTATGGCAGAGTTTCACTTTATCTTTATTAGACTACCTGAGTCTAATAGAGACGGAAAAACACTATTGGCATTATTAGCGAATGACTTTAATTTCATTGTGCAGTATTTACATCGATTAGAGTATGACCTGCAGGATACAACAAATATTGAACGATTCGATTGACAAAACTATTGATAAATGTGTCAAATAATTTTGTATTTGATTAGCTTAATATAAAATGGACGTGATTGAAAAGACTGCAGTAAAAAAAGTATAATTACTTTATAGTTCTACCAAATCGTTAACTCTTGTTATTATACTAACAAATGCTCTACACATTTATTTATATCCGCTTATGAAATAATCATTACTGGGCTTCGGAAGATTTAATATAGAACATTCCTGAAATTCTTAAAAATTACTTCATTCATTTCACGGACTTGCGTTTTGGTAGTTGCTCAGGATTTTAGACCTGCAAGAATTTAGGGTCGGTCGCGATAGCTTCAGATTATGATGCTATCACTTTGTGTCATTTATCCACTCCGTTTTGTATCTAGATTTAATTTTTACAAATAATTATACGCCAGGGCTAGTTGGTCGGTAGCTCGTTAAGAGGACAATAGAAGCAAGCGAAGAGTTTCGACATCCTGCAGGACTATGATGCAACGACGTACCTGCATCTGTTTCACAATGTTATCCTTAGAATCTAGTCTCGTTCGTTTATGCAAGTAGAGTATAATCTATAGGTAGAAACAATATACAGAGGCAGAATATTATTTTACTATTTCACATAATATGATATTGTACAATTGCAGAAAGAGTGAACGCAGCAAAGAAGTATGCCTCTTGTTTGGAATAAGTTAGGAAATATAACTTCAGGATGGAGAGTATTAATAATGTAATATCAAGGAACACGCAACTGGAGAATTTTATACCCGTCTGAAGTACTTTTATCATGTATGATTATAAGTAATTATTGTAGGTGAAGAAGATATTCTTCAAATCATGTAAGATTAATACCAATCAATTGACTGCACTATGATCATGAATTTTTTAAAACTCCTTTCATTTATTGGTCGAGTGTGATTATATGACTTGAACGTTCATGGAATCCGGAATCTTTCTTGAGCCATTGTTTACTGATGAATCA
>JARPRG010000306.1:606368-629746 GCA_031001745.1 Hartigia nigra
TATATTGACTATAAAACAGCTAATAAGGACCTTTCAAAAAGGCGTAGAATGTTTCCACCAAACTTTTCAGCTCATTATTCTTCTGCATAGCTTTCGAAAGTTTAGAATACTTAATCGGTCACAATGGTCTACCTACTTGCACGGTTGAAGGTGATTGGTTAATTTTCTTTAAATCTCCTGTCTCAGAAGTGTAAATTATGATATTTTTTTAGCATGACACCTGTGACGTCTTATGATAATTTATGAAAATTTATGACTGTAGAAGAATTTCATTCCACGGATATTAAATGTACATTTGTCATTTAAATTAGTTCAAAATTTTGAAGACTAGGGAATAATCGTATTAGCCTGAACGTACAATTACACGTTGTTAATTACGAAAAGATATCACATAAGAGGCTTCATCCATATTTGAATAGTGGCGGTATTTTTCGTCCATCCGGTTTACATTTTTTAAATTTATTTTAAAAATATTTTGCTCTTATTCATTGGTTAAAAAAGGATTCATCCATGTCAGGAAGTAATCGTTTATATTTGTCATCTTTTATAAATAAAACCAATCAGACGATGGACTGATCTAGAAACTTTTATAGGAAGGTATAAATTTTCATATTTATGTTGGCAGTATTGCTGGGCGAGAGGCGCTGAGGGGGTGGGCTTCCGGTTGTACAAGCATGCGTAGACAATCTTATAATTTTTCCTGTGAAATAGCTTCGGTCATTGTTGCTTAAACATGGCGACTTCTGTTCCTGCTAAGGATGTCAGCACGTATTTAAATCAGATGCAAAATGTCGCGGATAAGGAACTGGCTGCGGAATGGGCACAATTGGAGGAACTATATAATAAAAAGTAAGTAAAAAGACCTTATTCTCATATTACTCTTACAGATATCAAAGATATGATTCACGCTTATTTGAACCCGGTGACTGCAGGCTTTGGCATCAGCTGACACTTAAATTGGAAACCTTTGTGAAACATCCTAGTTTACAGAAGGGAGATAATCTTATACAGCTGTATAATAATTTTTTGTCGGCATTTGAAAATAAGTGAGTATGAAATTTTGGGTCAATTTAGTGACTGAAGTATATAACCTTACATTTTAATGTTTTGGAGGAATTAAACTTTCATGGTGAAGTTTTTATATTATTTTTGCTTTTCTCCGTAAAGAATATTTAATCAATTTTTGATGGTGTACAGGATAAATCCATTGTCATTAGTCGAAATATTGGCACATGTTGTCCAACAATTCCAAGACAAGCAAGAAGCAGTTAAATTCTTGGAAAAAGCTGAAACTAAAGTAAAAAATAATAATGAAGCCGTGGCTCTGTGTAAAGTTCTTACGGGTCAAATCCTCCTCGACAAACTCAATGATCAAGATAGAGCAAAGAAGATTATTGAAGATGTTGAAGTGATGCTTGATAATGCTGATGGCATCACCACAGTACATGGTAGATTCTATCTTCTAGCCAGTCGTCTTTATAGACTGCAAGGAAAATATGCTGAATATTACCGTACTGCTTTAAGGTTAGTATCGATCCATGTATACTACTGCGAGTTAATTTTCAAATGATTTAATATTATAGAAACACAAAAATGATAAACTATTATTTTCTTATCAGATATTTGGGATGTATCGAATTGAGTACCTTAACTAAGCAAGAACAAGAACAGCATGCATTTTTTCTTGGATTAGCAGCTCTTCTTGGCGACGGTGTCTACAATCTTGGAGAGCTTCTAGCTCATCCTGTTTTACAATCCCTAAAGGGTACATCTAACACTTGGTTAGTGGATCTACTTCAAGCATTTAATGCTGGCGATATAGCAGGATTAGAAAGATTAAAACCACAATGGAGTAAAGTCGCTGACTTGGCTGCCCAAGAACTGAAGTTGAGACAAAAGATATCCCTCCTATGCCTCATGGAGATGGCTTTCAAGCGGCAAGCTAACCATCGGTACTTAATTTCTCCATACTCAGTCGGTTTGACATGTATTCATGATATCCTTAATGTTTACTTTTAAACATTAATAATATAATTCTATTTCTACACAGCCAATTGACGTTTGCGGAAATTTCACAAGAAACGCGTTTACCAATTGGTGAAGTTGAACTGCTTGTGATGAAAGCACTGGCACAAGGACTCGTCCGTGGAGCAATTGATCAAGTTGCCGGCACGGTTAACATGACCTGGGTTCAACCACGAGTACTGGACCGCAGTCAAATAGCCCGAATGGTACAAAGATTAGATCGCTGGTGTAAGGATGTAAACACAATGGAACATCTCCTCGAAACGAGAGCCAGTGAAATTCTCACTCTTTAATAGAGCTTGCATTCGAAGCAATGCAACGTCCATTTATAACCAGAATCCTAAATTCTGTCTTTAATCTCCGAACAATAGAGAGATGCTGCCAAATGTACTAAATAACGTTAATACATGATTTCATCGTACCCGAATCGCATTATAAATGAATGTTGCATGATATAATAAAGGATGAAATTGTAGGAAAATACGACAGGAAGCTCATTAAAATCTCACGTATTATTGTGAAGTGGAATATTTTATAAAATTTTCAACATTATTGTATCTCTATTTAGGATATACACAGAGAAGGAAATGATTGACGCTTTAGTATCTTTATTTTATATATATTCTTATCCTTAGGTAAAAGTCAAACGAGAATACAATGCAATCATTTACATACATGTTACAATGATTATTTCGCATCTTTACCCTTTCTAGTTAAATCGAAGAATAGTTCATTCTCAAGCCACATTTAAACTTTTATTATTTTTTTGTTTTTAATAAATAGATTTTCTTCTTTCACGTATGTGTACCCATGCTTGTAGCAATGATTTTATAGCGTATGATATGTCGCGTATGCCATGTTATTAGTCCTGATCAATGATCGAAACGACACGGAAAGTAGACTATTGTAAATAGTGTTCTCCATTCTCGTTCGTTCCTGGCAATTCGCGTGCAGCTATACTTGCGTACAACTGTTTTTAAATAAAAAAAAAAGAAAGTAATAAATATCTCAAGTCGTAGAGAAAAATGAACAGATTGATAGATCCGAAGACATAAGGAGAGGCGACTAAATCGCCTTGAGAATATAAGAAGTGGCAATAGACTGAATGAAATAGATACATCTAGATACAGAGAATTAGAAAATTTGATAGGAATTTTAAAGATCCGCACAGGAATAAAGACATGCGTATACCGGGTGGTCTGGCTATAAGTAGCCGCAGCAGGTAAGTACTTTAAATTGAAACACCCGTTATATACGTACGTATACGACCGATTAAAAAGTTTCATATCTCTATTAAACTACAGTCATTTAAGTTAATAATTATTTAAGTTTTACAGCACTTGATCGAGTCCCGTTGATCTTGGGATCGATAATTATTTGGTATAATTGCATTTTCATTAAATATCATCATCTCTCTTTAGACAATTTCAGAAGAACATAGACTATCGACAATTACAATATTTACATACAATAATTTCTTAGATAAAATACAAATCGATTAAGTAACGTAATCAACTGTCTTCGGCTTCTTCGATTCTTATTTTCTTTTCTTCATTTGTTATATATATATATATATTGCTCTTGCCTATCGTGCAATTATCATCGCATCACCGTTAATTTCGCATTCGCCCATCGAATGTCAAATTAATCCAATGAGAATCAACCGTCTTATCAATTAACGATTTAATTGCATACTGCATTAGAAAGTAAAGAAGGAGTCAGAGATAGAGAGCGAATGGAGGCACAGAATTAAGAAAAGTATTTTTTGTAAAAATAATAATCATTGTAGTGGGGATGTACGTGTCATTCGCAAAAATTGGTAATTGAAAGGTTGATTTACACGAGGAATGATTAGCGGCAGTCGCACTACGACTCTATCCCCTGGCCAGTAAGTGTCGCAGCACTGATTGGCAGATCATAGATACGTATAAACTATTACTTATTAAGTAAATATGGCTACATTAATTCGTTGCTTGAACGTTTCTTTGGACTAAAAATCCCATCGAAGTGGCGACTGATAATAGAGATAAGAATATACAATAACGATGAAAAATATCAGATTTACATTGAGGGGTCTTCTCTGCATTAAATGTCATAAGGACTTGGCCCCTAAAAGTATAACTGATGTCAGGACTCGATTATAGTCATAAAGAAATGAATCCGTGTAAATTTTTCTCTTCTTTCTCCAATGCACATTCCTTTTTTTTGTTTCTTACGTTTAAATATCTAATTATATAATTATAATTATATCGTAAATTTATCATTGAGACACCCGCAGCTCTTTATGCTTACCGATGCATAAATGCATTTGCCTTTTATATACACGTATCTATACATACATTTACAGAGATTTTAATCATTATTCGTTTACTCGTATTCCTTTCCATTATGTAAAATCCTAAGCACGTATCAAGAGAATGACGTTGGCCCAACTGACGGAGAAGAAGAATCAATTTACCTAAAGTGCACATAGCGATTGAAGTCTGTAGGTCATAGCCGCGATGTCGATTCCACGCATAGGGGGACTTATTTGTATGGTCAATCATAAGTAGAGAGCCCCTGAATGTGGAATTGACATTGTAGCTTAGTATAGTAATATAATAAGTGACAATGATTGTAAAATGAAATGTTCGAATAAAATAAAACGGAGTGATTTTAAAGTATGAAATAGTTCTGAATATTTCAGCCTCCAGATGCTCCAATATTATAAAAATACGTTTCATCTCAGAGAGATCATCTTTCTGATCATTTCTTTCCCTAAAGATGATCTCCTTTAGGCGGAACGAACCGTATCGAGGGGCTTGAAGCTTTAATTACTGAATTATACAGCACATATATAGGGTGTTTAAAAATTTATCCAGTATTACTCAAAGTTCGTAATTATTAATATCTTGAAATATTAGCCAGTTATGAATTTACATTGATTGTTATTTCTACTTCTGAAACACCCTATATGTATATTTATACATGTATCGAAAATATGTTAAGTCAAAAGAAGCCTTTCGAATGTGCTACTGTCAACTTAGTCATTACGATTCTCATAGTAACACTTTGTCATGATCGGCCTGCAAATATGGTCATAGAAATCGAAAACTTTTTCTAATCTTAGGAATCTTCCCGTGGGAAACAATACTATGCAATCAGTATCCGCTACGACAAACAGTAATCCTAGAATCCCGAAGGAGCACCGTGCCATCCCCTGACCATTTTTTCATGAATCATAAGGATATTCTCACACGTGAAGCTCATAACTAAGGCACGATTGTGAATGTAAATAAGGTTAGAGAAACCTCACGTTTTATTTCCTTTGATTATTCGCTTAACTGTTCATATACCAATCATTTCCCAGATAGCACAAGATACGAATTCCTCGAATATCATGCGTATGTCCTGGACGTCCCTAGGATGTCATTTGGTAATTCCTAAGAAATTTTAGGAGTATGCCGAAATATATATTTTATTAAGATGTCTACAGGATAATTCCAGGGACACCTAATAATAGATATCACATAAAGACATATGTCGTCATTAATTCCCCGGAATATCTTAGGGACATTGGATTTTTCGTGATTTCGAAATGAAAAGCATCTTTAAATTGGCCTAAAATATCATATTACTCTTATACGTAGAAGATATTCAACGCCTGCGCATATCATATATACAGCAATTATAAAAGCGTAATTTTTAGTTAATAAATTAATTCTTTTTTTTTTAAAGAAAGTTGAAATAACCTCCAGTGAAAGTATTGTGATATTTTACACTCAATGATTTCGTCATTCCCTATATAGTATATCTGACGCTCTAGTAACCGATGTCCCATGGATGTCCATTTAACATCCTAAGGACGTATCGGGACTAATATCATAATATCCCCAGGATATTCTGAATAATTTAATCGTGTATATGATTTTATTAATTTATTCACGTAACTTCTAATGCTATATTTATATAATTTGTAATAATCTATTTATATAATTTGCAATAATTTATTTTACATCCTTGTGCTATCTGGTTCTCAGGAGTTCCTTTTGACACCAAGGAGTTTGGCTCTACTATCGGCTGATGCTTAAAGCATCCTGTCCATAATAATACTTTTATCCTTGATATCGAGTAGATTGGATATTACATTATTCAATTGGATATCCAATCTACTCGATAGACGGTACTTATACTACTTGGATCTTAGTTTCTTTTGACTCCGAGCAGTTTGGCCGCGTCATCAGGCGATGCCTGAAGCACTTTGTCTATAATGCTCTTATCACGAATGCCAAGGAGATTCGAGATAAGATCGTTGTCTGAATTTTCTGGAATATCCAGATTTGCACTTTGCTGAACAGTAGTCAGCTGTCCAGTCAAAGTAGTAAGGTTCTCGTAGGCGTTGTACCTCATAAGACCGCTAGGAGCAGCATCTGCCGTAGCTACAGTTTCCACCGTGGGTAGAGATACCCGCTCCCGTAATCTATTATCAGTCGTAGATGACATTACGAGTGCTGGATGCTGTTGACTTCTCGGCGTGATTGTAGGTGGTTGACTCGCTACGGATTCTTCATCTCCACTCGTACCCACGTACATAGGAGAGTCGACAGATTCATGCTTCTTCCTATGTCTCAGCATGCTGTGTTTTAAAGTGAAGCGGCGACAGCAAATGTCGCAGGAAAATGGTCTCTCCCCGGTGTGAGTTCTCATGTGACGACGAAGATCCTCCGCAGACCAAAATCTTCGCATGCAGAATGCACAAACTACCTGAAAGCAAGAATATGAGTTTGTTATCTTTAAATGTTACAGCATTCTTCCAGAAATATTACTCAGTTGTATTTATATGATTTTACAGAATAATATTGATGGAATCACGAGGAAATGAATCGACTCACCTTTCTATTACTGTAGTCAGGAAATTTGCCACGTTTCTCTTCGCCGTCGCTCGCATGCTGGTGTGCTGGAGGTTGTTGCTGATCCTCTGCTGCTTCTATATCCATGTCCAGCGCTCCCTTGGCCACCAACATCTCGTAAGATCTTTTATGATTGTCCTTGATGTGTTCAAGGCAATCTTGACGTTCCGCGAAGCCGCTGTCGCACAGGTGACACTTGAAAGGTGCTTCAGCAGGACCTGGTGAGGATCTCGGAGAAGTCTTTCGTGATCGTGATGCGTCGTTTATCGATGAGGATATTGGGTTGGTTGTTAATTTAATAACGGGGACATTGTGTTGTGGTGAATTTTGTATGTTTTCAGAAATACTTGAGGACTGGCTCTCGTATCCACTCTGATCGTTATGCTTTCCCGAACTCTGTGGACTGTTTTGAGATTCGCTCAATGGCGTGTTGCATCTGGATTTGCTTTTCTTATCAGTGTGTTTCGTGGAACGATGCTTCTTCAAGTTTCCCAGAGTGGAAAATGTAGAGCTTGGACATTGGTTACACTTATAGGGTCTCTCCGGGACGTTTCTCATTGAGAAGCTATTGCTGTTTGCTGCTATATTTGCTGCTTCCGGGGACGAGGAGTTTCTGGCTCGACGAATCTTGTGGGGATTGGTCTTGTGCTTTCGTAATAGATGACGATCACAATTCGACTTTGTCGTAAACAGAAGAGAGCAATGTATACACTGATAAGGTTTTTGTCCAGTGTGAGTTAGAATATGCCTCCTCAAGGATGAGGTCCATGGGAAGGGCCTCTCGCAATAAGGACAGATCACTCTGTTCGGCGCCATCGAGTACGCAGATTTCTTCTTCTTCTTCTTTTTCTTCTTCTTCTTGGAGGAGGTCGATGTGCCGGAATTTATTGAATTACCGGAATCGGACTTCTCGTCGCTACCGGAATTGTTACAGTCACTAGTAGAAGCAACGAGACCCTCCTCGTCGCTAAGATATTGTGGTTGAAATTGTTGATATTGTTGAGAAGCATTGTCCAGCAATTTTGAAACACTAGCCAGATCGACAGTGCCATCTTCAGTTCTTTCGTTGTCATCGTCTCGTGATGATTCACTTCTTTTTCCTATATCATCTGGCATTTCTGATTTCACTAGACTGTTCTCTGATATTAAGTCATCGCCATCTGCATTAGCTTCAATCTCTGGCTTAGATTCATTTATTTCAGACTTAATTTTTTCACTGGCCTCCTGTTCATCGTTTTGGTTATTCTGAGACTGATCCGAACATTCCTTTGCGAATTCATTCACGTGTTCATTGAGGATATTCAATTGATCCTTATTGAGATCAGAACGATTCTCCAGTTTGCCTCTGAGCAGACTGCTAGGCTGTTGTTCGTTCACAGGATGGTTATCTGGTGTTTCTCTTCCGGTTGGACCTTCGTCGATGATCAGCTCCTCATCGGTGTCATTTTCTTCTACTCTGTTTCCTTTTAACTGTTGTGCCAATATAGCATATTTTACTTGATCGGAAATAGCGTGTTTTCCATAGTCCGAGCTCATATTCTGTCCCATCTTTGGTAGTATATTTTGATATTGCTGTTGTACCTGCTGAGACATGCTGGATTGTCCAAGATTTTGCAACAACGTGGGAGGATTTGCTGGAGGTCGACCTCTCGTGGAATGACCACCTCTTGGTCTCTGGCTCCAGTGCTGAGGATGCTGTTGCTTAATATGTCTTTCCATATTGCTTCTGAGAGTGAATCTGGCTGAACAGTGTTCACATGTAAATGGTCGCTCGGTTCTATATCGTCTTTGCTTTTGTTTTGGCATAAGCACTCCATTCTTGATTACCATTTTTACAGAGTTCGAACTGGGAGAGTTTTCTAATTTTTCACGTGGTACCGAAATCTTGTTACTCAGTTGGGATGCCATCAGTTTGGAGTAATCATTTTGATCAGTAGCTGCGTGGGCTGATAGTTCGCGTCCTTGCTGAAAGTTCGGCACAAATCCAGAGGGTTCCACCAGAGTTCCACCGCTGGTGAGCTGTAAGCCTCGTACCAGCTCCTTTTGGATTCTATCCTTCATAGCAAAATCTTGTCCAAATAAATGGGGGTTAAAGAGATAAGGTGGTATAAGACCAGTTCCTGGTGGGAAGGTTCCAAAGTTACGATAAATCAGATGAGCGTTTGCATATAGAGCTTCCAGGGAGTTAGGCTGAGTTCCTGTCTGTCCAGCCTTGAGAAGAGCTTGTGTCAATAAAAGTTGATTCGTAGCATTATAGAAGTCCTTAGGATTCCTAGAGTAGTCTTCGGACGAACCAGGTTGATCGGCTTCGGTGCACCTAGATCTCTTTCTAAGATCAAGAGCATCCATGGAGAGATCAAGGGGAGCTTCTTCGACTCCGGAATCGCCGACGTTTCCAGAATCTCCAGTAGTCTTTTTCCAATCGATGGGACCATCCGGATTTCTTTGGTGCAGCTCGGATTTGGTTTCGCTGACTAGAGACACGCTTTCATCCGACGACCTGGTGTCTTGATCGTCCTCATCGTCCTTGGAGTAACTATGCTTCCCTAACTGATCCTGACCCTTTTCTGGCTCTTCGGAATGCCTTCCAAGTTCTATGGATTGGATACTCGTTGGCCTGGAGAAGAATTCCGAGTTCTCATAGTGGTTCACAGCGAGCAATGAAGGTATTCCTGGCTGTCGGAGCTTGGCCTCCTCGATCACTCGGATTTCAGACTTAGGCTCAGTAGACATAGATAGCGTGGAATAATGATGATGGTGATGAATGACTTCGTCACGTTCGTTGGGATAGACTAGAGTTTTTCGAGCATCGTCCCTAGAAATGCCTCGGGGTGATGTACGCTCGATAGTGTCGTTCGTGGAGTCTTCGTTGGGATGATAAATCAGAACGCTCTTGATATCCTCACGCGTGAGTTTACCATGACGATTGCGAACATGCCGTTCACAGTTTGCCTTGGTGGTGAAAGCGTAGTTACACAGAGAGCATTCGTAAGGCCTGTCGCCATTGTGCGACCTTAAATGTCTGATAAGGGTGGCCTTATCAGTGCTCGTGTATGGGCACATATTACAGGGATAGGGCATACCTGGACCGACATTCATATGCGCACGGTTATGACCCTTGAGAGCTCGAAGATTTGGAAATATTGCGGTACAAAGTCTGCATGGAAATTCTCCTTTAAGTTTCATCTTCCTGAACTCAGCCGCAAACGCGTCTTGTGCTTCTTCTTCGTGATATTCGGAAGATGGTGTACCGGATGAACCAGAGGATCCAATGTTGGGGTTCATTTTAATACTGTTGTCCGGTGTGCTAACATCAGACCTGGGAAAGTTCTGTAGAATAGGTCCAGACGTCACGGAAATGATGCTCTGTATATCAGCTAGATCCTTGCCTTCCTTGGCCTCGGCGAGAGCAGCCTTATTTTGAAGATCAAGACCAGCAAAAAAGTTGTCCCTCCTAGACTGATCCTCGCAATGGGTTCTATTTTGAGAATTCGGTATTCCACAATCAGACTCATGTGCATCCAGGGCGGATCTGCAAGGAAACGCTCTGAGACACTTGGTACATTGGAACCTAGTAACTTCCCCGGAAGCTGGTCTATGAACAGACTGTTCACAAACGGCCCTGGCGATGGCCGGGAATTTATCAGCCGAGAAATCGACAAAGGTCAGATCGTCAAAACCAACGACAGAATTCCTAAGGTTCCGTGAACTATTGTTAGTCGAATTGTCATTAAAATGCGTCATGAACCGATGATGATTGAGCACGCGATGATTCTTGAACGCGAGGTCGCACATATCGCATTTTGCCAGCACCTCAGGATGGTTACGCTCGAGATGAGCCTCTAGAAGACCAACAGTGGCGAAATCCTGTTTTCCGCATACTTGACAGTTGTGAACGGCCGTGTCTTCGTAGACGTTGCTCTTGGTCTCAGTTCTAGAGCTGTTCAGGAGTATCTTGTGTTTACGCTGTGACTCAATCTCATCCGTAGAATCCAACGACTTCCTCTTATTTATATGCATGCTGGGTGATTTATGTTTCTCAATGAGATCCGGCGAATTGCGTTTGGCAATTTCATTATTGTTGTACTCTTCGATGCGACGTCTCTTCACAGGATTCTCCGAATCGCTACTCGCTTCGGAATCCGTGCAACTATGAGGCGATAGTGCACGATGTGCCGTCCTGAGGTGTCTGTTCATATTTCCATTAGTGGTAAAAGCCATGTCGCAGTACTTGCACTTGAACGGTCTTTCGCCCGAGTGAACGAGTACGTGCCGATCGAGTGAACTGGCAGAGCTGAGAACCTTGTGACAGACCCCGCAGGAATAGTCCTCTTCGCCACTGCAATCCGTGCTGCGTGGTGAATTGTGCCCACGTAGATGATTCGTGAGTTCCCTGGAGCTTGAAAGTACCGTAGGACATGCGGGGCAAGGATACGTTCCTTCAGGATGCTCGACCTTAAAAACCCGTAAAAATCCCAATAAATGTACATTCTCGTCAAGTAAAAGAAAAATTCCCACAAGCCCGAACATATACACGCGTTCTAAGCAATAAAGTACATCCGTACCATATATGTACATAGCGTAACAATAATTACTCACCAATGGCGATGATCCAGCATCCGTCTGAGTCTCGCTGCTCTGTCGCTGGTCCGGTCCACTATCAGTGGTCACTGCAATGATAAAACGGCATATTTAATTATACAAATAATAATTATCTTGGATGCATCGTCAAGCCGATTTCATCAATAAATGACAAAACTCACTGAGAAACGTATATACATAAATTAACAAACAACGGATGACCGAACGATACTGAACGTTCACGTTCGAAGAGACGCTGGATATTTATCTCCGTCGTTAAATCCAGCCTTATCAGTAGCAGCAGCCGGATGAGCTGGGGTTTAGATTGCGCGAGATGTCAATGACTAAACATTCTCTGAGATAACGAAGCTTCGCCAGCGAAGCTGCCAAGCCGACTGATTCGAGTGTTAACGCGTCCCTCGCTTAACGCGTCAGTACGTGTTTGACGTCTGCTACAATTTTCAAGGAAGAATGGGCTGTGGTCTCTTTCGTCGATGTCTACCCTGATATAAAAGATCATTCATTTATTTCCTTCCTCGTTATCACATATTTTTATGCGAAAACACTTGACGAATAATCCCGCAGCTGACATTCATCAGTTAAATTACGACGATTCGACATGCATTATTAGCATCGTTCAGACAATAACGTAATCAATGTCACGGATATCGAAAAAAAAATCAAGTAATTGCTCTCGAAATGATTTTCGATTAGAGAGGGTGAATATGGCGTCACCTGTTCGACGCACCATGTGTTCCCAATCTCTATGCGTATATAAACGAATAAGCTTTCTCACAGTCATCCTGTTCCACCGTTAAAAGTTAATCATCAGGAATTACACCAACATCCAGGGTTGAACGAATCCCGCATATTCATTTTGATTCCAGCAACAAAGTGACATGGATTACCAAGAACGTTAACGCGTCGTATTAAGGGAAATCTCTTTTAAAGTCAACCTGTATAGTGATAGAACGCATTGCCGTTATGGTAAGTTCCCAGAAAGATTGTTCAATAGATTTTCAAGCATCCAGTTTCTATGAATCTTCCAAGAGAGTCCTTCGCGGAACTGTAGTTCTCGCTGTACAGTGTTGTCGCTATTTTATCATATTTTATTTTACAGTTCAAACCGATCTTCCAATAGCATCGAATCGCGATTAAAGGGATACGCCGCCATTCACGAGAGTAATTAGTCATCGTCAGTAAGAGCGACTGTTATCAAGATCCACAATAAACCCAAGTATACGTGTATTACATGTGTATAGACGCGTGCACCTAAAAGTGAAGCAGACATTTTAAGTGCGTCGTAAGCGAGAATCGCTGGTGTGAACACGCAAAATCCCACGCATGTAATTCAAACATCAGGAAAGTTCGAAGGGACAAGCGTGAGGAAGAAGGAAAACTATGTAACGAGGAAACGAGCAGATGCCTTAAACAAAGAGATCAAAGTTAGTCAAACTCTTTGTGTTAATTGGTCATCGTCGTCGCAAAGGGAGAGAAGAAAGAAGAAGAAAATTTCATGGAAACGGAAGTAAAAACAACGAGATCTGACGTGTTCCGGAAGCTGATACAAAACTTGAACGGAGATGGAGAAGCCAGGACAATAATGTTTATCAGAGACCTCGCACGTCGTCCTGACCGCAACTCTGGTTTGTCTCATGCTCGCATGCGTACCGAGCTTAACTTAGTTTGCTCGTGTCATATACCGAAGGATGAGGACTAGTCATTCGTAGGAAACAAGAATTTCCTTAAACGTCACGAAACAACAAAATTTTCGACAAAATTGTATAATTCATTATACGATAGCATTATTCGAGTGCGAATAAATATATGGCAATTGGTCGTAGACGATTTCGCGATGTAAGGATTGTCGACCAAAAAAAAGTCCGTGACAGGATGTGATGTATCTACTTACTATACACGTATGTACGACAGGAGTGAATCACTTCGTTGCTGATCAAGAGTAAAAGATAGGCGTATTTTCCAGCGATAAAATCTGTTTGCTTTGGATCGGGAGCATTTGACGATTTTTTAAGACGCTCGCGTCCATCGCTCGTAAACGTACGTATGGCCTTTCGCAATGTATCCAAGATTATCGATCCCCCATTATGTACGAAACATCGCCGACCAGAGATTTCTCGGGATTTCAAATAAGCAAGTTAAACGACGGTGCGTCACAACGACGGCACAGCGGACAGTCGATATCGCATCGGTAATCTCATTATCGATCCGCCCTCGTCACAAAGGTAGACAAAACATCTCGGGTTTATTATCACAAGTTTCTCCTGTCTAGATCGATACCGCAGGATTTATATACGTATACATATGGTACACGTAAGTATTCGATCGTTTTTTTCAACAGCCATGAAAGAAGAAGAAAGACGCGTTTGATTTTCAATAACAAATTAATCGCATAGGTGAAGGTACCACCTTTACCTCGTTAAAATTGTTCAGAAGGTATAGCAAAGCGTCGCGTCGTGACGCCTCACTTTCGTTCGAAATATTATAAACTGTATGATGATACTGAGGAGTAGGACGTCGGATGAGTATGCATAAGGGGAACGTGGAGGTAGAATTATTTATAGTAAGTTCAGCGCGTGTACCTGCACCCATTCGTATACGTACGAATATTAGCTCGAATAGACTATAGAAAGTAGGGTACGGTAGAGAGAGAGAGAGGGACGCTATATAACGCTGCGCGCACGCGGCAGGTTGCCGATTGGGTAACAATGGATACCGTCAACATGTGGGTTTCGCGAGGTCCGAATGGGAAGCAGGTGACCGTTTCGTTCAGGTAAATCATCCGTACGCCACGCACGATTGTGTTAGGGAAAACAGGTTTTGTCGCGAGATATAAAAGCATAGAGTGGCGCTTAGATGTGGCATAATACCACATGTGAAAAAAACAAGTGGACAATGATATCGTAGCGACAAAAATAATAGATGGACGATACGGAAGATCCTGCCTTCAGTCGTACGTATAAGTGGACGAATAAAGAAGGAAAGAAAGAAAAAAGATCCCGACTAATAACAGTATTCAGGTAGAGGATATACCTAGCGAGAATATTATGCGGGAGCACAGATCAATACGATTCATATGGATGATTCAGTGTTCGTCAAAAGAAACGGGTGCTATGACCTTTCATGCGGGCATGGTCCATGAACGTTAGCAAGGCATACGGATACACATTGGCAAAAGTGGGAAGTCCCTGTGGGCGTAGGTATAGAATGGTTTACGTATATATAACCACGTTGCGTAGGATGCTGCACTGTATCAGATTGGTGGAAAGTTAGAGGCGTTACCGAGCGATGGGATTGGCGGTATCTCATCTCGAAGCTTTTATCTCGTTTTCTGCCCTGCGTTCATCCCCACCATCCATGTCTGACACGACCCCACCACCAATCGCGCTCGCGCCTTTTCTCGTGTTTCTCTTTAGCTCGTTCCCTCTCGCGGCTATTCTCGTATTAGTCTTTCAGGCTCTCCTGTGGCGAGCGGTACTCCCACGCGCCGCAGGAAAGAAGCAAAGATGGCGATTGGTTGGTGTGTTTCGAGAGCTGTTGCCTTGGTAACCCTGGACTTACCCAGCCGTAACCCCTAACCACCCTTGAGCCTACTAGCCATGTATACCTACTGGTACCTGTGCCTCTGGCTATATAGGTATATGAAAGCGCGCGGATGTGCCTGGGTCGCATAGCCTTGGCAGGACTAGAGGTATACACGTAGTTACTAATAAGGAGTCACCAGGACGGCATCCCAATGGCAGTGGATTCATTGTGTCTGGTGAAGCTACCTATATAAATGTTTAATTTTACACAGGCCACCCTGAACTATGCTATTTAGTCTGCTTATGCGGAGCAGAGTAACCCAAGGTGACGGAGGAACAGGAAGTGTTAAGCTGAGTTCACATATATCCCACTAGAAAAATCGCAATATTATTTATGCTTTAGGTTAGTTCAGCCCAAGACTAAAGAACATTTACAGTATACGTGGCCCAACCATGTGTCTCCGCATGTACCTAGAGGTCTGCATTAATCTATAAGAAAATTATCCTATACCTGTACAGACCTCTATGTATGATAGATCAGCTATCATTACGGGTAGAAGGTACCGGGAGGGTCAGATGACAAGTTTGCTAGTAATGCCTTAGTTTCTCCGGCAACCGATACGAATTCACAATAAACTCTGTATCATAGGACTTTACACGGGAAGATACCTTTATCCTCTTTTACGTAGCCCATATATCATTACAAAATTTATCGTACAAAATCATTCCCAAATACGTGTAGTTGTTCGATTTCGTTTCCCTCCTGTGTTATCCCTCCGAATCTTTTCGTGCAACTCGTACATTTGCGCATTTTGCCAATTGGGGATGTACAAGCGTTAATAGGTGCGTCATGAGCTAATCTGTTAGAGGTTAGGGGTTACCACCGGCGCCACAGAAAGGGAGCGGTTGGCTCCATGCCACGCCCTAATTCTGCTTTCACCGATTTAACCGTACAACTACCCTCTCTTCCCCTTACAACACACAAATACACGTTACACCGTGTGTATTCTGGAAATATTAAAATCTGCTTGCTATTTGAATCAGGGTTCAAATATTTTTCAAAATTAACCATCAAACTTTCTATTAGCTATATCTATAATTATATTTAAACTTTTCTATTCTAATTTCAAATGCATTATCCTGTTTAACGTTCTTTTGTGAAGTCTTTCAAGTTTCCATACTGATGCTTGATATGAACGCTAAAGAAATTTCTCACGGATCAAGAGTAATCAGTTGGCAGGTTCATTTTACACGAATGAAGATCGATTAACTTCTGACAACTGCCGTCATCGAAACCGAATGATTCAAATCTCGTCAGTCCGTATGTAAAAAAAAAGTGATAACTTTTTCTAGGAATAAAAAGAAAACCAGAAAGTTCGACGCGTGAGAAAGGTCATCTCGTAGTGTGTAAGCCAGTAGTAAGAGGTGTATAAGAAGTGCATTAAGTGACGGTTCACCGGTGCGTCTATGTATATACCTATGTATATAAAAGAAGCACGTGCGTGGCTCGAGTTAATAGTAGGTATATATGAATATATCACGTTAATATTTACGTATGACAAAAAAATAATAATTTTGTGATTGATCCAGTTGAGAAACTGCGTAATATGATGCATGTAAACTCGTGCTACCAAGAGGATACATGCACGAGCGTACAGTCTATACTTATATATATAGCTATAAGGTTTGAAACGGCATCCCGAAGAAGAAAGACGTTATCTCGAATGATGGAAAACATTTCTCCGTGTAACACCGGCAGTCTGGAGCGGACTTTTACGAAAATATTTCGACACCGTTTAGATAAAAGGGAGCACAAAAGGTCCTTATCTAAGTGGACTCCGGCTACTGTTTGCTCCTCTCCCAATAACCGTTAGGAGATTAGAATTTAGACACGTCACTGGCTTGGACGCATGCACGTCACCTTCGCAACCATTCTTATTATTTTTTGGCTTTACCGGAATATCTATAATTATAAAGATAAGAAGTAGATACCTGTATTCGCGTGCTGTCATTGGATTTATTATTGTTACAAGGTAATTCACAATTGGCGATGGTTATATTTAGACGGATAAAGGTTTGTGACCTTTGACACGGGTCCATAGGGTAACACGGATGAGAGACGATAGTCGAATGTCGTTAGAAACTTAAGATTAGCATTCTAACAGTTGACAATAGCGTCTAATTATTTTTCTCTACATTGTTTTGGAAGTCGTGCATGATAAACGATGGATAACAAGAGATGAAGATGGTGGCTGGTGTCAGCATTTGTTATTGTTGTTATCGTTACCAGAGAGATTGATTTCTTTCGTCTGCCTGTTGTCCCCAGGAAAGATTATATTATACTAAGACGGTACTGATAGACATCTATGTATCTACGTTCCAAACAAGATGTCAACGATTAAGTGATTTATGCATTTTCTTTGAAACCTCAGGTGTAAATGATTTCTGAGGAGCCAGTTATGCACTCTGGGATTAAGTAACGCAATCGCGTATACGAGGACTGTCGAAATCAGTCAAGTTGGACATACCTTTCGAAGAGTAATCCATGCCGTATTGCTTAAGTCATGAAAGCAGCTTGTCGACGTCCAACTTAAAATCCAAAACAATTGATGTAACACCACACTAGTCACCAGAATCCACTCTTTGACAGGGTAAACCGGCCACGGCAGAGTCAAAGCACGCGCTGTAGCAGCAACTAGGAGGTCAGGTAGCTATCGCACCAGGTAGGCGATTCCACTTTATAGGCACGAATCTTCTTCGGCTTTTTGATTCATTAACAATGATCTAGCGATTCACAATTAATGCGAATCGTCGAATGTGATGCGACTTTACGTCCATGAATACACTGAGAGTTCGAAGGCGATCGATTTCAACTGAATCCGGTCTTGAGATATAATAATCACGACAATCTTCTCTCTTGCAATCACAAGTGGCAACTTACACGGTATACACACGGCGCACCGATCGTGTCCACAATCGATTGAATATTAATAGAGAAGATCGAGCCGAGAGCGGGTCTCTCGCGACCGACTCACCGCGGAGAAGTGACTCTTTGGCGCTTCTGACAATTTCTCTGAACCTGTCCGGCTGGCTGGCTGGCTGCCTCATCTCCCTCCTATTTGTCTCTTGACTGGGAAATCCCCACCCTTTAGCTCAGTCGCCCTGCTGCTGCTGCTGCTGCTGCTGCTGCTCTTCTCTAACGGAGCAAATCCCCACTACTGAAACGTTCCCCACTACCTGGCTACCACCTACCATCCACCTACAGGCACACTTACACCCCCACCCTTCTCGCTACACGTTCCCCTTGACGTTCGTTCGTTCGTTCATCTTCGTCCATCTTCGTATTTTCTTCCTATCTCTTTAGGCTTTCTCTCTTTCATGTACTCTAGAATCCCTACTACTCTCCGTTTGGTATTCTAAACGCGGATACAGCACCTCCCCTTCTGGAATAGCGCTACCCTCTCTTGTATACATTAATCTGTATTTCTTGTAATCTGCTATTTCTATTTTTAATCGTGTTGTTATTTCTTATTCTTTCGATACTCTGA
This sequence comes from Hartigia nigra, assembly GCA_031001745.1. Classification (NCBI taxonomy): domain Eukaryota; kingdom Metazoa; phylum Arthropoda; class Insecta; order Hymenoptera; family Cephidae; genus Hartigia; species Hartigia nigra. Next base: position 624,954 of record JARPRG010000306.1, read on the forward strand.
GTTCTGGATGTAGGATAGTATTTTGATAATCTTTTTACAACGGATCTATCACTTTTAAACAATTGCTACGTTTTCGCGCGGTTTTTTGTTGTTAACTTGGTTTGAAATATCAATTTTTAAAGTTTCGTAATTTCATAAATAAGTCTTAAAATATTTATAAAAGCAGTGGTTCTTATGCTATACGAGAGTCTCTCAGTAATCGATTGATTAAACATTTTGAAGAGGTAGCTATGCTTTTTGAGTGTTTTCCGAATCGCAAAGTAAGGAATGGCTTGATACCATCCTTATCTTCGTTCCGTTATCAAAACAGGATACGTCGGCCTCATCGTGGTTATACTATTTATATTAACATTAAATTACCAAAAACCACAATAACGTATTTTTACAGGAACACCAGGCGATCAGTGCCAAGTGTGTTTGTATTTTTGAAAGAAAATCTCATTTTCCATATACTTCGAAGCGCAACAATTTTATCTAATTTTAGCAAAGTACAACATGCTACGGGGAAAATGAGTGAAAAATTCTCGGTTGGGGTTTGGCTACGTGATTTTCCATAATGACTATAACGGGAGCAGCTACCTCTTAGGGTTTATGGCCTTTCAGCCTTTCTTATTCCCGGCGAAGACAGAAAATAGCAGTTGTACCTAATTACCTAAAATTACCATCACATAATCTTTTCATTCTTAACCACCTTCTCTTGACTCGAAAAATTTGATATGGTTAGCATTCACGCGTAGATCAACCCCATTTTACCGCAAGATAGCGTCAGATTTTATATCCTGGTCAGCTACCTGAATCGAATCGTAGTATTGTCTTTCAGTGCTGTTGGCTAAATCCAGAAGTCATCTGGAGTCATCTGCCATCAGGAGACAATGATCCTTGCAAGAAGGGATCAGAGATTGAATGAAAGGAACGGCATCTACGACTTTTATGCTAATTTTAGATACCTGAGTACCTCTATGTTAATTGAAAATGACCTGGCCATTTGGGAGTCCAAGAAATGGACCATAAGGACAACACAGGCTGCTGCGTATACAGTACCACTATTTTAAGGGATGCAAAGGCTTCATGCTCCCTTCGCAGACCCACGGTCAGGCTTGTTGGCCGTCATTAAGAGATGTTGTAAAAAAGAGACAACATCCAAAAGGACAGTTGACTTTTAACGGTTTCGCGAACTACCTGGCCTCCTTGATTTTTTTTTCCTACAACATTTGAACCCCTCTCTATATCAGCTTTTGATTCTTGCGGATGGTAAGTTAAATAAAATTACATTATTCCCCTGAATTATCTATTATTTCCAAGACTTGTATCGTGGTATCTATTTGGCAAATGGTTTAAGGCGCCAAAGAGTTTAACGTCCGTCGAGACATTTTCAGTTTTCGATACTATCTCTCTGTGCCGTTTATCCGCTCCATTTTCTATCCGAGATTGGAGATTTCTCTTCTAAAAATAATTACACGCCAGTGACTAATTGGTCGGTAGCTCGTTAAGAGGATATTATGAGCAAACGAAGAGTTTCAAAGTCTCGAAGGACTCTGGGTAATGTAATGGCTTACTCGTATCTGTTTCAGAATTATATCCTTGGAATCTAAAGTCTCTTTTGTTTATGGAAGCAATCTATATCTATAGGCATAAAGTAATACGGAAGTACAGTACTTACTGTACTGTTTCATAGAGTAAGATGATATTGTAAAATCACAGAAAAAAAACTATTACAAGATCGAGAAAGTATTTTCGAGAATGGAATGCAGCAGGGTGTCTGACTCTTCTTGGAATGAGTCAGAAAATATGAATCAGGATGGAAAGTAGCGAAAATCTTATGTTTTCGTGTACCCGAAAAAATCATTGTCGAGGACTTTGTACCCTGGTGACCATCGTCGAGGTGCCTTTATCACGTCTCGTTCTTTGACTGCCAAGTAAATGCAACCACCCGTTATAAAATCTTTTAAGATCAGCTCGAGTCAATACAGACGATAAGCTTTTGTAAATCTCAATGACATGACCAAGATCATCGTGATCATGAATTGGCCAACGACGTCGCCACGCCTTCGTTTCATCGGTCGTGCGTGAAAAACGACGACTCTGAAAATTCCGAGAAAATGAAACCGTACCCTGGAGATACTGTTTTTGTTCTGGCGTACCGAGTAAGCTTGTTTATTTCAAGAATAATGCCAGCCAATAAGTACCGTTCACAAGGTAATGTATTATTCCCTTGAAACTTCTTGACTATACCTACCCTCCTTCCTATACGTCTTTTCCTTAGTGGTAAAACTTAAGCGGCGTTGAAACAGGTCGTTATTTTTTAAAATTCCACTTAATCGTTTAATTCCGTTTAAACTCAAGCGCAGAACTACGCATGTACGTATAGTCAAGATATTTTCTCGGTGTGAATCATTATTTAATCACTTTACAGTAATTGACTTAGTCAACAAAAAAAATGACCATTCCAAGAGACAAAAGAATGGCTTACCCTTAATCTGCGAAAAATTTAACTTCCATAAGACAATTATACCGTGTCACAGGTCAATCTGTATTACATGAGAAATCATCGTGATGCTGGAATGTAAATAATTCTCAGAGATACAGCCACGTTACTGATAAGTAACGAAGAGCGATTAGATCGGTCTTGTTTGCCTGGAGGAGTCCTCGCCCATGTTTGATCAGTGACGGTACTATTGGTCCATCCGGTTCGGCGCATGGCTCAAACTTTCCAGGGAGATAAAACGAATCTTGGTGAAAGGACATTCTCACTTCCTTTCATTGTAGCAATAAGTTTCATTGCCATCGTAAAAAAAAAAATATAAAGCAGTAAATAAACTTTGCACACGGGATGAATAATCACTTATAAAATAAACGAATTGCATATGCGATAATAATTGAGATAAAAAATCTTTTGTCCTCAACGTCTTTATTATTATTACTTTTTTTCCCCTATAAATATTTTCATAGTCACGGAAACCACTATGTGAAATGCCATTCGCTTTTCCCTACGTAAAAGAGTGTTATTATCGCTCATCTCTTACTACGTTTGCGGCTTTAGCGAACGTTTGAATTAGCTTGATACGTGTTGACGAAGATAGCGTACTCGATGAACTTTATGGTTGGTTCGCTGTTAGTACGCGCTGATGTATATAATAGGAATTTATATATTCGTATAGTATACGTATATGAGTCTGATGTAACGCGTGTAAGAACGCGTAAGAGAATGGAGTATGCGGATATGTGAATAGGGGAGGACATGAGTACGAAAGTCGCATACGAAGTGACAGTACATCCCACATGGATATAGACATGCCTGAATCTGAACGTTATTACAGTAAAACTAGGTGACCCGTTAGAATAGGTTACGTATGTATCACTTAATACTATTATAAATAATTTAAAATACCACGATAAATCAGTGTAGTAAACATTCACATTTTTGCAGGAATAAACTTATACACACATGAAGCATAGCTGAGAATTTGAAGAAGTATTTGCCGAATTAAGGAATAAGTGTGTCTCTCTCTCTCTTACGCATGTAACCATCCATAAGTCTGTCTCTCTGACACTCGCAGTGAACATAGAAAATAACAAAATCCTCAAAATTTCGCACTTTTTCTCGATCGATCGATTAATTTGGCGATTTTTCAATCGGTACTGCATATCGTTGTTTATGTGTAATTGTAAGACCTTACTGAATAATGCTTAATCAAATTGATAACGTAAGGACAATCAAATCTGACCTGTAGTTTAATAAAATCTGTTTCTTGCACGTCTTAAAGAAAAAATTTCTTTCGATCTTTAACGTCCCTCTTGTCAAAGTTTGCAATAATAAAATCTTCATATTTAAGATTGCAAGGTCATTGCCATGTCTGCATTGTCTATGAGTTATGCGGATCCGTACATCTGAGCAAACGATTATCTAGGCATACGTAATTGGTATGACAAAAATTCGTATAAACATAGGCCACTATACCGATCGCTTAAACCGTACGTTATACCCGGTTTTCACGTGACAGATGTCCCCTTGGACATGTGTAAATATACCTGTGCCCAAGCACCGACCCAGTCCCCATTATATCCCCATCAGCGATCTGCCGCAGGGTGCCGACTTCGTAGCATATGTGATCGTGATCACATAATGCATCCCACGCATGCGAGGTTTAACCCCCTGTCGAAATGAAATAGAGAAACATAACCTATACGATTTCCTCTTCGGTTCAAAATGTACGATGAATTTGCGATGATCATGTGTAATATATTTATGTATAATTACCATTGCATTAACCATAAGAATCGTTAATACTGTATACGCAAATCTTATGTTGCATCTCTGGGTTATTCTTACCAGCAATGTCTACCTGGCCTTCCGCTATGCACATTGAGCGTCCAATAGTTACGTAACTTCATAAAACAAACAACGCATTATTTCGCACTCGACAAAGACAAAATCTAGGGTCCATCAAGAGTGACATTTTTCAGTGGGATCAAGATAGAATATTCCAAACGTTTAGATGCTTCTTGAATGAGTAAGCACCTCTAAAGTACACTGCTACAGAACGAGACTGAGGTTAACCCGCAGGCTCCTTATCAGGGCTTTGCGTATCATGAGTCCAGGAAGTGAGCAATACTTTCTAAGAAAGTAGACACGAAAAAATTCATCTAAACAGATTGAAGGTCATTCTCTTTACTCCTATAAAAATGATTTTACATAAAATAAAAATAAGACACAAAATATATATATATATATATATCAATAACAAATAATTTTTCATTCAAATATCACGTACCTGCTATCAAGTTCCTTGTAG